>JAWNPK010000047.1:0-149539 GCA_035047565.1 Drosophila mulleri | reverse complement strand
GACGGACAGGCTAAATCGACTCAGTTCGTCGCCCTGATCAAGAATATATATACTTTATGGGGTCTGCCACGCCTCCTTCGCTCAGTTACATACATTTCAACAAAAACATTATACCCTGATTTCCCATTTTCACGGTTCAGGGTATAAAAAAAAAGAGAAAAGAAAAAAAATTAAGAAATATTTAGTAATAGAAAAAGGAAAATGAAGATATTAAAAGAAGGTGGGAAAGAGAAAATACAGATAATGAGAAATCAAAAAAGAAAAGTGTAAAGGAATAGTCGAAAAAGAGTATATTAGAATTGAGAATTCACAAATGCCAAAATATTGGTAACGAAAAATGTATACCAATTCTTCTATGCCTGGGCATTGTGCGTGAATTTCCTAAGATAAGCTGATAGAGTAGATTTAAGTTTAGGAAGAGAGAGTTCTAAGGGAAAAACGGGATAGTATTTGTTAAAATTCGCACAAAGGACATAAAACGCGCTGTGCAAAGAATAAACTCTAGTGCAGACTGGTAAATGGAGAGGCCGATAGTGTCTAGTTGTTCGGGACGGAACCGAAAAAACTTAGACGACCCAACAGAGAGGCTGAATCAATGTCACCACTAATCAATTTATGCAAAAAAAAAATTCCTAGAATTGTCCTGCGATTGGTTAGTGATGGAAGGTCAATCAGCTGGAGCCTACTATGATAAGACGGTAAAAAAAAAAAAAAAAAAAATCTAAGGTCTCTTACAAGTAAAGAGAAGAAAACCGTTTTTGGACCGATTCAATACGATCCTGATACAGTTTATGCTGAGGAGACCATACGACAGAGCAGTACTCTAAGATAGGACGCACAAGCGAAGTAAATAATCGCTTGGTGGTAAAAGGGTCTTTGGGGCTCTTAGACTAATGTTTAATAAAGCCAAGCACACTTTTGGCTTCATTAACGATGGTAGAAATAAGGAGATTTTAGTTAAGTTTACAGCCAAAGAGCACACCAAGAACTTTGACTGTATAGATGCGTCTTAGGGAAATGTTGTTAATTTTATAATCAGCAATTAGGGGAACGGTACGACTGAAGGGTCATTTGTCTTGACTTTGAACAATTTAAGTCCAGCTGGTTTGCCACATTTTTTTTTTGAAATGCATTTAGGTCATCTTGAAGGTGACAGATGACCATTTGCATTGGCAAAAAGAAGGCAAAGTTCGACATCATCAGCATACATAAATATGGTAGAATGTGAGATACAGCTAGGAAGGTCATTTATGAAAAGGGAAAAGAGCAACGGACCCAAATGGCTACCCTGAGGTACACCAGACGATACAAAGATCTCTTTAGACATAGCTCTAACCAGCAAGACTCTTGGGTAGTTGATTGAATAGGAAGAAATCCAAGACACAAGTCTAGGTGAAAATCCTAAGCGTTCAAGCTAAAGAATAAGTATGCGATGATGTACAGAGTCAAATGCTTTACTGAAGTCAGTATAGCCAACATCAGTTTGCATTTTTTTAGTAAAGCTTGCCACGAGCGAAGTAAACCTCCCCACCCCCCCCCAACGTTGATCGATTTTGAAATTGAAACCATGTTGAGATGGTTGAATTATCGATTTGCAAAAATGCTGCAAGGTCAGACGTTATTATTTTCTCAAATAACTTCGCAATAGTGATAATTTGGCAAATGCCTCTCATTGGAAATATCAGATCTTCCACCTTTTTAATATAAGGGAACAAGAATCTTTCCAAATTGACGGGAACACAGAAGTATCCAAGGACAAGTTAAACAATTTTAGTAGAAAAAAAAAAAAAAAAAAAAAAAAAAAAAAAAAAAAAAAAAAAGGAATAATATCTGCACCAGGAGAGAAAGGATGATTTAAATGTCCTAGTATGTTTGCAGAAAAAAAAGCTGCAGTAACTTTAGGAGCATTTTATAGACCCAAATTCAGGAAGTGAATATGGATATGAATTGCTGTAGAGATCAGCAGAAGAATATGCGGATTGAAAAAAATCAGCAAATAGATCAGAGGAATCCTGGTCAAGGAAAGTTTTTACACCACCAAGGACAAGTCGAGGATGGCAAACCAGAAGATTTACGCTTCGAATTACCAAATGAGTAAAATTGTTTAGGATCTCGAGCAAAACTGACGTTTGCAACGTAAAAGATAATTCTCATAACAACTAGAGTTTAAAAGATTGAAATTTGACTTGTCAATCAAACATTTGGACCAGTCAACACTTGAACCAGATTTTTTATAATTTCTGAAACATTTGGTTTTAATGTTTCTTAAGTTCGAAAGTGTTTTTGCAAACCAAGGTGGCTTATTTGAAACTGGCGAAATACGGCAGAGAGGGACACAAACATCCAGAATAGAGTTTAAGGAAGAATAAAAGAACGATGCAGACAAATTAATATCAACCGACTCATATAAAATAGACCAGTCTGTTGAATTAATTAATTCATTAAGCAGAACAAAATTGCATTTACGATAACAGCGACTAAGCTCAGAAGGCATTGGAGTATTAGTGGGAAAATCCTCCCAACACTGAATAAAAGGGGGAAAAAAAAAAAAAGGGGGCCCCCCCCCCCGCAGAAAGGAGTTGATCTCGCGACATTTATGAGCGAATCATAGATTAACAAACACAAAATCTAGAGTGCGATTTAGATGGTTTTAAATAGAGTTAATCTGAAACATAGACAAGTTAAACAATTCATCAAAGAGATAGTGATCGATAGTCGGAATAAAATAATTTGCATTAAAAATTGATGACCAAGAAGTGTTGGGAATATTAAAAATCACCCAAAACCAGAAACAAGTCTTTATCATTGTAAAAGATCACCTTTAATACAAGTTATATGCTGAACATAAACTTGTATATCAGACGATGGAGGGATGTAAGAGCAAGTGATAAATAAGGAGCACGATAGGAGAGTTAACTTAACCTCTATAATCTCTGCATCATGAAGGGACGAAAAGCTAAACCCTTCGGAGAGAATACAGGATTTAACAGCAATTAAATATATATAAATATATCAAAAAAAAAAAATTTTTTACCTCATCATCCCCATTGATATCATAGCATTATCGTTTAACCCAAGATTACCTTTCATTTATTCGTTTATTAGTTTATTGACTGACCGCTAATCTTGTCTGTTACATGGAGCCGTGGGGATAATATATATATGTCGTAGATTCATTATTGTCCGGTTCCACATTTCTTCTTTCAGCGCGAATGCCTTGCGTGTTCTCGGATCTGACATGACGCGACCTTTCTTCTTCAAGTTTTCAACATTAATGAGCGTCACTTATCTCTTCTTCTTCAATATACTCAAGTGGATACATACCACGCTCAATACTAATACGTTTTTGCTAGATGTTATAGTCATCTCACTCTGTCGCATTGTCCGACCGAGACTACGCAGAACAGCTGATCTGTTGGACTCGCGAAAATTACATGATTTGTGAGACAGAGGAAAAGGGATAGGAATCCCATAACGGTAAAACAACAATTTGGTCTTTCTTTAAACCTTTCTGTCTCTCTAAAAAAAAAAAAAAAAAAAAAAAAAATATTTACAAATTTGCTTATTAGAGATGATACATATGTAGAACAGCGGATGACACATGAATTAAATAACAAAATATCGGAAATAAAAAATAATAAAGAAAAATAAAATATCGATGCGACACGGCCTTTCTGACCCTCACACGTCCTCGTGTGTTACAAAATTTTGCATCTTTTTTTTTTTTATCAGCAGATCATGTCAAGCTTAATTCTGAAAAGAGTAGGGTAATAAGTAGATCAAAATTCATAGCCCAATTCAATTACAAAACTTATCTATTATTATTATTCTTTTTTTTAATCTGATCTCACTGGTGACAGAAAATAATCAACAACCTTTCAGCATGGAAAAAAAAAAAAAAAAAAAAAAAAAAAAAAAAAAAAGCACATTCAACCTGACGGATTCTCTCACAGTGATAGTCTACCAGACATCTCACAGGTCAACACTGGAACTCGTGTACCTAGCGAGCACTGGCAACCCTACACTACGGACGCTACCGAAGGTGAATGTATGGATCACCACATTGAAGTCCACTACTATTACTACAATTCATCTATGACGCCTCTTTCAACGTCCCAGTTGGAATCCACCAACTATCTTATGACGTCTTTTTCAACGTCCCAGTTGGAATCCACCAACTATCTTATGACGTCTCTCTCAACGTCCCAGTTGCAATCCACCAACTTTTACATGACGCCTTTTTCAACGTCTTCACTTTCATTTTCACTATATACGTTCAACTCTCCAGGAATCTCTTCTTCTGGCATACGTCTCAAGGCTTCATGCGAATACTTATAGATTCGCTTGTTTACTAAGGATTTCAAGGTATATCGATCTCCATCTAATACTTTTGCCTTCAGGAATGGGCCTTTTAAACTTTTGATCTAATTTTGTTTGATGCTCTTCCTCATTTCTAAGCAAGACATAATCGCCAATTTTGAATTCTGTTAACTTAGATTTATTCTTGTCGAACCGTTTCTTATCATATATCGCATTCTTGGCCATGTTTTCTGTGGCCATTTTTTCTACAGATTTAACATCAACTTTATTATTTTCTTCAATTATTGGCAACATATTGAAAGGTCTTTGCTTCTTTTCCAATAAGTAATTCTAAAGGACTAGACGGTGAAGGATTTATTGTACAATTTATGGCTAGTTGTATTTCGCCTAGGGTATCTTGCCAAGATCGTTGACTACTTTCGATTGCGGTAAGCATTTGCTTCAACAAACTCATAACACGTTCTTCGGATTTGACCATTGGCACGACTGGCGCCCGTTGCTATCAGATGTAAATTTATTTTTTGTATCGAACAAAAATCACAAAAGCCTGACCCAGTAAAAGATCTACCCTGGTCAGGCAATAATACGTGTTGGCACGCCAAATATTGATATTGCCGACTTTACAGCAATCTATACAAATTTCAAAATCAATATTTACGGTGTGGTACAAGTAAACAAACTTTGTGAACGCATCTATTTGTACTATGATATATTCCTTTTGATCCTTTTTTTAGTTCAATTTACCAGTGATATCAATATGAACCGTATGCCATGGGATATCTATCTTTGGTATGGGGTGAAGTTCAATCGGCAATCTTTCCTGATGGAGCTTCGGTCAATTTGCAAGTAATACAATTATCTACAAACTTTCGTACGTATTTGGCCATATGCTCGGAACCAGTAAAACTCGTACATCTTATCTAGAGTTTTTCAAACCAACCAAGGTGTGCGATTGCTTCGTGAATCATGATTCACTATTGACCACCTAAAGGATCTATGAACGACTGGAAGACACCTAGTTTTACCATTTCTTTGAATTTTACGGAAAAGTACTTTTGAACGTATTTCATAAGTTTTTTATACACTCTCTTCTAATTCATTATTTTGAATTTTTTGAATAATTAATGCCGTTTCTGAGTCTTTCTGTTGTTCCGCTATAAGCCAATTGTCAGTTATTTCAGCTAACAAAACATGTTTGTTTTCTAAACTTGTATAAGATTGAGTCATTACTCCATTTGCAACCGGATTACGTTAAAGGAAATCAACATGAGCCATTTTGACAATCTGGTCGATACTGAATATCGAAATCAAAAGACTGCATGTGTGCCCACCATCTATGGACTCTAGAAGTGAGTTCGATTTTGTTTTCAGTGGCTTTCAGAGAGTTACAGTCGGTATAATCAGTGAAATGTCTGCCGTGCAGATAGTGTTTGGAAATGCTTCATTGAGTTGAACACGGCTAAAGTTTCAAGCTCATTTGAGTGATAGCGAGATTCTGCAGGCGATGTTTGCTTACTAAAATACTCTATCACGCGAGGCTTATTGTCAATTTTATGGAGGAGGATAGCTCTATAGCCATCCATACTGTATCAGTATGTAGTTCTATGGGGTATTGAGGATCAAATATGACAAGTATAGGATCGCCTGTAAGAATTTTTCTAACCTTTTGGCGAAGTTGTTCGTGCTCTGACTTCCATAAGAATGTTTTATTTTTACAGGTAAGACCATGCTGTGGGTCTAATCATTTCAGAGAACCTAGGTACAAATTGTCGAAAATACGATGCTAGACCTATGAATTGCCTCACTTGTGTAACTGACTGTGGAGGAGGTAAGCTATTCAACGCATGCACCTTCCGTGGGTTCACACGGATTTCACCATCCTTAACTAAAAACCCAAGATACTCAACACTTTACTTAAAAAAAGAACATTTTGTCACATTGGAAAGAAAAACCAGCTTTGCAAACCTTCGCAATACTGTATTCAACCTCACAATTGCCTCCTCTTGTGTTTCTGATATTACCATGATGTCGTCCATGTATACCACGACATACGAATGGCGAGATCGCCCCTTTTTTTCATTAATGCACGCTGGAACATTTTTTTTGTATTTTTCAATCCAAAGGGCATAGTCATAAATTCGTATTGGCCCTCAAAAGCAATAAAAGCTGTACGTTCAATCGAATCGGGTTTTATAGGAATTTGGTGAAAACCACTGGCCATATCCAAAACATGAAAAGTACTTTGCGCCACGCAATCTTAGATATCTGGTCACTAATAAGTGGTAATGGAAATTTTTCGGAAACAGTGTTTGCATTTAATTCTCTGTAATCCACACAAAGTCTATCAGAGCCATTCTTTTTTTAAACGAGTAGAATTGGGCTGGCAAAAGGAGAAGTGCTAGGACGGATAATATTTGATTCTAATAGTTCATTAATCTTTCCTCTAACTATTTCTTTCTCCTCAATACTTAGACGATAAGGTCTCCGATGCACAGTCTTATTAGAACCAATCAGACGAATTTCCAGCCCTTCCGTACTAACCTGTTTTCCCGGGAAGCCATCTATGAATGCTTCTGAAAACTCGCTTAAAATTTCTAACAAGTGCTCCTTATCTGAACCACACAACTCTGTATCAATATCGGCCCAGCTCGTCACTGACTTTTCGAAGCAGATAGAGTGTATACAGTTTTTGTCTTATATGGCCCTAACGTATTGGTTGTTACTCTCATGCAAAAGTTCTGGGTTAGAATTTCTTGTCCAATTATTATGTCGTAATTAATATAGCTATTAAGAACAACGTGAAAAAAGAACCTCAAGAGAGTATTGATTTATAATAACATTTGACAAAATTTGTAATGTGCTGGTTATTGCACTATCTCCGATATTTTTAAAGCGACAACATTATTGATTCGTGTGCCAGAAAGACGCTGAGCCACAGATTCCCTTACCAGTGAGCACTCAGATCCGGAATCGAAAAAGAATGGGTATGACTCCACCAGATGGCACCAGATTACCAATCGGATCGGCCAGTTGACACAAGTTTCAAAAATTCTCGCCTGCTTTATTTGAATGAGTTGACTCCGGTCGTCCAGTACAAGCCGATGCAATATGTCCAGCAGTCCCACACTTGTAGCATATAACGACTTTAGTCTTCGCATCCGATGAATGGCCATAATTTGAATTGGATCCTTGTAGAGGTTTGGCGTTGCTCTTCCTTGATCGACAGTCCGCAAATTTGTGGCCCACTTTTCCACAGAAGTGACATTTTACGGGTATGTGCAATCACTTTCTCTTAGATGTTGAGTTTTCCTCAGCTGAACGATCTCTTTTTTTAAGAAAATCAAAAGATCTTAGCTCGTTTTGTAATTCGTTGCGTGTGTTAACATTGGCCGTATAAACAGTGCG
This sequence comes from Drosophila mulleri, assembly GCA_035047565.1. Classification (NCBI taxonomy): domain Eukaryota; kingdom Metazoa; phylum Arthropoda; class Insecta; order Diptera; family Drosophilidae; genus Drosophila; species Drosophila mulleri. The sequence goes on along the minus strand of JAWNPK010000047.1, from coordinate 141,814 downwards.
TTGTAGTCTGCTATCGACATGAGCAGCATGCGCCAGCACGACCGACATGGCAATTTGTTCATGTGTTAGTGATTTCTATTTTGCCATTAGCTTTTGTTATTAGTCGGCTTGCATACTAGGAGATGAATTCGCCATCATTTGTTTTGCCACTTAAAACATTGAAAACTGTTGTTGCATAAGTTTCGTTTCCCTCAACCTGTTGTAAGAACAATCCCTTTGAAGTCGGCCCATGTCATTCCATGAAAGCAGGTATAAAAGAGCCAGCTAAAAAAGTCACCTTCAAGTGCCTTACTGAGCGCAATGAGTAAAGGCGCTTCTATCCAAAGGCATTCTCTGTTAGGATGAGGTCTACTGTAGAACACCAAGCGGCGGCATTAGCATCAGTGGAATCGGGTTTAAACTTTGGCAATATAACTGTATTTTGTTTGCCCGACGTTGATTGCGCTTCTTTGAACGCATTTATAGCTTCCATGAAATATCGATGTTGAATTTGGCAGTGTACCAAAACGGTCATTCTCCTGTTGATTGGTGTGGAGGAGATCCCACTTCTGATGTCGTAGATTCATTATTGTCCGGTTCCACATTTATTTTTTCAGCAGCGCGTGCCTTGCGTGTTCTCGGATCTGACATGACGCGACCTTTCTCTTTTTATCTTCAATATACTCAAGTGGATACATGCCACGCTCAATACTAATACGTTTTTGCTAGATGTTATAGTCATCTCACTCTGTCGTACTGTCAGACCGAGACTACGCAGAACAGCTGATCTGTTGGGCTCGCGAAAGCATGATTTGTGAGACAGAGGAAAAGGGATAGAATCCCATAACGGTAAAACAACAATTTGGTTCTCTTTCGTTCTCTTTACTTTGCTTATTAGGAGATGATACATATGTAGATCAGTGATGACACATGAATTAAATAACAAAATATCGCAAAATACAAAATTAATAAAGAAAAATAAAATATCGATGCGACATATATATATATCCTCCCCGATATATATAGACGTATATGTATACACACATATATGCATATATGCACAAATATATAAGTTTAATTACGTCTTTGACGCGTCTTCGGTGACCTCGCAATTTTTAGCGCCGTTACGCTTACACCGTCATTTGACGCTGCTAGTGCTATTCCCAACGTTCATTCGTTGCGGTAGTCGTACACGCAATAGTCGACTACGCACTTCTACGCACTTTATATATATATATGGGTATATGTCGTATCTGTTCGATATTACGCTGTTGTTGCAGTTGCAATTTAATTTCTTAATGCAGTAGTGTTGAGAAAGACTGCATTGGCATTAATCAGCCTGACTTAGTATTGGAATGGCGATTAATAGATGTATCGTCACTAGAAAGCGACAACTATAGCTGTTGCTGAACGTTGTCCTGGGTGTCGCTGGATTCGAGAGAGACGCCTGGTTACGTCATTCGGACTGGGTCGCTATGCTTTTGATGAACAAGAATATGCGACCAGAAATGAGGGGAGACAGACGGGCACTTTGGAAAAAGTCAATTGAACAAGAAGGAGCTTGGAAAAAGAATTAAGCGACACCGGGAACTTCGTTATTAGGCGCAGTTATAATGGAAGGCAAGAACCAAAAACACAAAGCTACTTTATCAGAAGTGGGATCGGCACCACCTCCTACTTAAATGATGTACGATTCTCGACCTACAAATGCGAAATTTAATGAAATTTGTCAAGACTCGTCAAGGGAGAGAGTAGATAGAAAGAGTGGAAAGTGGCATAAAAAAAAAAATTGAGAAAAACGTTACCGCCTTGCTAAAGTGATTTGAATGTTCAATAGTTCAGATTGCGGTATAAGAAAAGAGCAATGTTTTGTTTTTATTAAATAATAAACTCGCAGAAGTGTATGGTGCAGTGCTGCGCCGCCGTACCTAACGGGTAAAAGTTTATTGCGGAGTCAGATTCCAGGAGATTCCAGGATGTTCATTGATGAGAGAAAAGCTAAGTATAAAATTTGTTGGTACACATATTTGTTAAAAGCCAGTAATATTCTGGAATATGTAATACGCGAAAATAAAAAAAATCGAAGTATTTACATTAAAGTAATTTTGGGTGATCTTTGACCTGTAGTACGCAATCGAGTTTCATAGTGATGCGAGTGCTCGAGGATATGGTGTCATTTTACCATATACAATTACAGAAAGCCTTTTGCCGATGAGTTTTTCATTTATTAAGCCAGTTTCAATTTTCTATGCAGTGCATGTTATACAGCATTTTCATTACTATTATTTGACGGATAGAGACTTTGTCGTTTATTATTTTTATTTCAGCAAATATTAAATACACATATTCGTACTTAATAAAATAATGGATGACCTTCATTTCAAATTTTTTTTCTACAAAAGAATGTCTATTTTCCGACTTGTTTTCGCCATTTCGTTCAAAAAATATCCTCTGCAGTGACTTCAATTTTAGAGTGGATGTTGAGCAAAGCTAGTCCGTTTAACCTCTCTTGACCCATTGTACTTCTTAGGTACGTTTTCAGCCTCCTTAGTGAAGAAAAAGAGCGTTCGCTCGGAGCAACAGTGACTGGAAGCGTCGCAGAAATTTGCAAATACCGATGAACCGTGGGGTAAAAAAACTCGCAACAATGATTCAATGCATCAATGAACGTGTTTTGCGCTCATCTTTTGGGATTTCCGAACATCGCCTGAAAAAAGTTTTGCTATATTTTATCTTATGGCGTAGTACAAAAATTAATTTGTAACCACATTTTTACTTGATTTACTGAATTATTTTTCCATCGAAAGGTGAGGAAACAAAAATGAAATAAATGAACATGAAAATAATGCGAACAAAATAAATCATTCGACAATAATTGTGCTACCAGAAATCATAAAAGTCAATTACCTTTGCCACATTTTCATTTCAGTTTGAAATTCTTCGGTCGAAGAGTGTGTATTCGGCCATTGATTTTCAAAAGATTCTACACTTGACTTGATCTTATCGAAGTCCAGTTGATCACATTTTGATGCAATATAGTTTGAATTTTTGAAAGAAGATCACGGTGCTTCATAAATCTTGACTCCAATTCTTTGCAATAATGATCCAAAAATGGGATAAAAACTGATTTTCGATAGTATTCTTCTGGGTTACCAGTATGGTTATCTCTGTTTGCCTGGCGTCCAACAACCCGGGGAACACTTAACGAACCTTCTACTTTTTTAGTAGTTTCTTTTGCTTCTGCGAAAATTTTTGCAAATGTGGCGTTTGCATTTCTCCTCATATCTTGAACTTCGCTCAACAAGTTATCTGCATATCTTACACAAATGCTCAAATCGCAAATCTTTTTTTTGTAAACTTAAACTGAGATTTTTCGTTAAGTGAAAGATAGGTTTCAAAACTGTGAGAGCAATTATGAACTGAGGTTTTTGTATAGACGTGAGAAGTGCATTGGGTTGAACTCCGTCAACTTTTGTCATAGTTTCATCTAGTTCTTCAAGTGCCAGACAAACATATTCATACACATCTTGAAACAATTGTAAAGAATCAAGGTGCTCCACCCATCGAGTTTCACAAAATTTGAGCAATCGAGTACGCTTTGCATTAGGTGCATCATTCTTGATAAAAGTCTGCAAAATGATACCAGCTTTACTTGATTGGCGAAAAAAAAAACTATTGCTTTGATTGTTCCAATACAATTTCTGATTGTGGCAACATCGGGATTCGCGAAGAAAAAAACGTGCTTTTTAAACTATATGTATGTACATATGTATAAACTATGAATGATTTCTCCACACTGAGAAATATAATTATATGTTGTTTCTTGCATTTATGTCGTTGTTATCAATAGTACTTTCTTCACAGAATTTTCTACAATAAATAAAGTAATTATTTTTTTACAAAGGTATCTTTCCAAATTTTCGACTATTTCGGGGGGGGGGTTTGAACCCCCGAAACCACCACCCGTATACGCGTCTGATAATAATAATAATGATAATAAGTAAATCAAAATAAAGGAAATAAAATAAAATAAAACAAGTGGTGGACAAGGGGTAGCAAGAAGAGATGAAATGTAATAGGTTAAGATAGTAAATGTAAGAGGAATTGTCTAAGATAAGTCGATAAAAAAAAAAAAATTGGAATAAACGGTAACGGAATAGAATTTGAATAAACTGAGAGGAATTAATATTTAAAATGGAAGACGCCGAATATCATAACTCCTGAGTGAGCGTCGGGTGGATCTACCAGCGGTGAAAGGAGGAGCTAATCACAATAGCTCGAGAGTTCGGCCTGGATGGTGAGAGGCGAGTAGAGGATCTGAGGAAGAGACTCTCTACGTTCATACAAGGCAATGACTACTCGGCGGAGGCCAAAGCGAGATTGGCTGAGATCGAGAAGCGTTTCACGAAGGGGTCTGAGCTCGCTCTGGGGGGCACTGCGCCAAGCATACCAGAAATCCGAGCCGGATTTACGAAGGTTCAACAGCGTGGTCCCGTTCAGACAGATTCCCTGAAACTGAGGGTGCCCATGGTGAACGGCGCGGCGGTGCGGCGCCGTGAAGAAGGAAAGGAGTTCAGCAACGCTGGAGAGGATGAGGCGCTATCCACGACTTCGAAGACTAGTCGACAAATCCCCGCGTCCACGATCCCGTCGGAGAGGTCCCCGCCCTGGGGGGTCGCCGAGCAAGTTCGTAAATGGGGTATGCGGTACGATGGCCGAACGGACCCGCTAGGTTTCGTGGAGATCGTGGAAGGAAAAGCGATCACTTACGGCATCAAGCTGGATCGGATGCCGCGGGCGATGAGCGAGGTATTCGCGGATAAGGCGGCGAAATGGTTCTTGACCAGCGGGTTGAGGGGTTCATCGTGGGCCAATTTCAGGAGGGAATTCTTGGATTTCTTCCTCCCCCGCAGTATTTCGAGCGCCTGGAGGATCAAATAAGGTCGCGCCATCAAAGAGAAGGAGAAAATTTCAAAGACTACATGATCGAACTTAGGTTGTTGATGCGGCAGGCACGGTACAGTACGGCGCAGGAGCTGTATCGAGCCTATGAGAACGCTGCCCCGGACTATCGGTTGTACGTGAGGCGCCATGACTTTGCTAAGCAACCCCCCCACGACACCCACACAACAAAAAACTCCCCCAGAACAGAGAACAAAACAGAGAGAGAGCGCCACCACAACAACACGCCCTCACCCCGCCCCCCACAACCCCCCCCCCCCCCCCCCCCCACACACACCCCCCACCCCCACCAGATCCACCCCACCGCCTCACGAGGCTGTCCACCGGATGATGGCACAGGAGGGGGAGTCCGGAGGGGGAACACGACGAACTTGTTATCGGTGTGGGAAAGTAGGCCATTTCGCACGCGAATGTCAGAAGGAATGCAGAAGGAAAGAGAAAAGCACGCGGGAATGCTGCGAGCGCGACGTCGCGGGAAACGCTTGAGCGGTGCGGCGCCGCCTAGACAACAAAGAGGAGGCGAAGAATCCCCTTACGGCCACAATCGACACCGGGGCACACGCAGTTGCATAAGCGAAGACTGTGTGCGCCGGCAGGTGATTCGAGGCGAAATCCAGGAGATGCAGTCACGGATTAGACGGGTTGATGGATCCGCGCTGGAGATAACAAAGAGGATGAGCGTGGAAGTGAGTCTCGCAGGAAAGGCTGTGAAAATGACATTGCTCGTCATGCCGACGATGCTGGACCACCTTATCCTGGGATTGGACTTTTTGTGCGCTATGGATACCACGTTGTATTGTGGCAACGCAGCGCTCACCATGAGAATGAAGGAGGAGCCGAACGAGAAAGCGTCTCTGAGAAGCGGGCCAAATATATCGAAAGAGAGCGGCCGGCCTGGAGGACCGCAATCGCTTGCTCGATCAAAGGTTCGCGGACAGGAACGGAAAAGAGACCCCGAAGTCTTCCCCCGACGACACAGGGTGGCCGGAGGCCTGGAGGACGAGCTAAAAGAGTTTCTGGAAGCGAAGCTGGCGCTTTTCGAGGGGCTGGATGGAGTGTCAAATATCGCCGAGCATAGCATAAGGATGCGGGATGATAAGCCTCTTAAGCAAAGATATTATCCCAAGAATCCGGCTATGAGGAAAGTGATCGACGAGGCTGTAGACGAGTTGGTTCGAGCTGGAGCTATCGAGCTATCTCTTCTATCTTCTATCTTCTTCTAGTCCGTTTAACCTCTCTTGACCCATTGTACTTCTTAGGTACGTTTTCAGCCTCCTTAGTGAAGAAAAAGAGCGTTCGCTCGGAGCAACAGTGACTGGAAGCGTCGCAGAAATTTGCAAATACCGATGAACCGTGGGGTAAAAAAACTCGCAACAATGATTCAATGCATCAATGAACGTGTTTTGCGCTCATCTTTTGGGATTTCCGAACATCGCCTGAAAAAAGTTTTGCTATATTTTATCTTTATGGCGTAGTACAAAAATTAATTTGTAACCACACCCAAGTGAGGAAACAAAAATGAAATAAATGAACATGAAAATAATGCGAACAAATATATCATTCAACAATAATTGTGCTACCAGAAATCATAAAAGTCTAAATCTTTTTATTTAACTCTCTCCCTTTTTCTTTCCTCTCTCTTCTTCCTCCCCCCCCTCTCCCCCCTTTTCTTCTTTCTCCCTCTTTTTTTACTCATCATCATCACATACTAATTCTTAACTTAACGCTTATTTTCACCCATCTTTTCTTATTTCATCCTATTTAATTAAACCCAAAATCCTCTAAACCTATTAACTTATATTTTTTCTCTTTACCTCTCCATTTGTCCATTGCTCTTTTCCCTTTTTATAAATACCTTCCTCTTATCTCACATTCTACCATATTTATTATCTATATTTAAACTTTCCTCCCTCTCCAATCAAATGTCATCATCCCTTCAAATACTAAATCATTTCAACTTTTGTTGGAAAACCACTACTTAAATTGTTCAAAGTGTATGACAATGACCTTCAGTCGTACCGTTCCCCTAATTGCTGATTATAAAATCCAAATCCAAAAACAGTTTCTTCTCTTTGCCTTAAATCTTAATGGACAGTAATTTACGATTACCATCTTATCATAGTAGGCTCCAGCTAATTGATCTTCCATCGTTAATCCAATCGCAGAACAATTTTAGGAATTGTTTTTCTGCATAAATTGATTAGTGTGATATTGATTCGTCCTCTCTGTTGGTCGTCTAAATTTTTCGGTTCCGTCCGACAACTAACACTATCGTCCTTCATTTACCTGTGTGCACTAGGGATTATTCTTTGCACAGTGCGTTTCATGTTCTTTGTGTTAATTTTAATAAATATTATCACGTCTTTTCCTTAGCTCTCTCTTCCTAAAATAAAAACCTTACTATTAGCTCATCTTAGAATTCACTCACGATGCCCAGGCATAAGCATTGGTATATATTTTCGTTGCCAATGTTGTGTAATGATTTCTCAATTCTATCCTATTATACTATTTTCTGGCTCTTCTCTTCTCTTTTCTTTTTATTATTTCTTATTCTTATATTTCTTTTAATACCTCCCTTTCTCCTTTTCTAACTAAATCTTTTTCCTTTACTTTTTAATTTTATTGTTTTCTTTGGTTTTTTAGTTTTTATTTATTTTTATTTTATTACTTTTTTTAAATTTATTTATTTTTTCTCTTTAGTTTTAAGAACTATTTTTAATTATTAATTTATTATGTTAAATATAGTTAATTAAACCTACATTTAATTTATTTTTTAAGCTTTCTTACTAACACTTTCTTTTCATAGCTTCAATAGTATCACTAACCATAATTGGCTGTGAGACGTGGGCATAGCTGGCCGGACTGGCAAATAAAATACCCCCATCGGGTTGGTGTTACTATTGAAATCATATCCTGTACTTTGTATAGGCTTTTTTAAATTAAAATTGACTCTCGTTTTTGTCAATAGCTTTAAGAAATAAATAAATAAATAAATAAATAAATACCCCCCCCCCCCTCCTCCTCCCTTCCCTCCTTCCCCCCTTAACAAACCCCCTCTAAGTCAATTACCTTTGCCACATTTTCATTTCAGTTTGAAATTCTTCGGTCGAAGAGTGTGTATTCGGCCATTGATTTTCAAAAGATTCTACACTTGACTTGATCTTATCGAAGTCCATTGATCACATTTTGATGCAATATAGTTTGAATTTTGAAAGAAGATCACGGTGCTTCATAAATCTTGACTCCAATTCTTTGCAATAAGTATCCAAAAATGGGATAAAAACTGATTTTCGATAGTATTTTTGGGTTACCAGTATGGTTATCTCTGTTTGACTGGCGTCCAACAACCCGGGAACACTTAACGAACCTCCTACTTTTTTAGTAGTTTCTTTTGCTTCTGCGAAAATTTTTGCAAATGTGGCGTTTGCATTTCTCCTCATATCTTGAACTTCGCTCAACAAGTTATCTGCATATCTTACACAAATGCTCAAATCGCAAATCTTTTTTTGAAAACTTAAACTGAGATTTTTCGTTAAGTGAAAGATAGGTTTCAAAACTGTGAGAGCAATTATGAACTGAGGTTTTTGTATAGACGTGAGAAGTGCATTGGATTGAACTCCGTCAACTTTTGTCATAGTTTCATCTAGTTCTTCAAGTGCCAGACAAACATATTCATACACATCTTGAAACAATTGTAAAGAATCAAGGTGCTCCACCCATCGAGTTTCACAAAATTTGAGCAATCGATAATAATCGAGCAATAAAATAAAACAAGTGGTGGACAAGGGGTAGCAAGAAGAGATGAAATGTAATAGGTTAAGATAGTAAATGTAAGAGGAATTGTCTAAGATAAGATAAAAAATTGGAATAAACGGTAACGGAATAGAATTTGAATAAACTGAGAGATCGAGAAGCGTTTCACGAAGGGGTCTGAGCTCGCTCTGGGGGGCACTGCGCCAAGCATGGGCAGCCGAGCATACCAGAAATCGGAGCCGGATTTACGAAAGGTTCAACAGCGTGGTCCCGTTCAGACAGAGTCCCTGAAACTGAGGGGGCCCATGGTGAACGGCGCGGCGGTGCGGCGCCGTGAAGAAGGAAAGGAGTTCAGCAACGCTGGAGAGGATGAGGCGCTATCTACGACTTCGAAGACTAGTCGACAAATCCCCGCGTCCACGATCCCGTCGGAGAGGTCCCCGCCCTGGGGGGTGCCGAGCAAGTTCGTAAAGGGGATGCGGTACGATGGCCGAACGGACCCGCTAGGCTTCGTGGAGATCGTGGAAGAAAAACATAAGTGATGATCGCTTTTTCTTCCACGATCTCCACGAAGCCTAGCGGGTCCGTTCGGCCATCGTACCGCATGCCCCATTTACGAACTTGCTCGGCGACCCCCCAGGGCGGGGACCTCTCCGACGGGATCGTGGACGCGGGGATTTGTCGACTAGTCTTCGAAGTCGTGGATAGCGCCTCATCCTCTCCAGCGTTGCTGAACTCCTTTCCTTCTTCACGGCGCCGCACCGCCGCGCCGTTCACCATGGGCCCCCTCAGTTTCAGGGACTCTGTCTGAACGGGACCACGCTGTTGAACCTTTCGTAAATCCGGCTCCGATTTCTGGTATGCTCGGCTGCCCATGCTTGGCGCAGTGCCCCCCAGAGCGAGCTCAGACCCCTTCGTGAAACGCTTCTCGATCTCTCCTTTATTCCTCCCTCTCTCCCCCTCCCCCCCCCCCCTCCTATTTATTATCCTCCTTTCCCCCTGTTGTCCACCCCCTCCTCCGAGTTATGATATTCGGCGTCTTCCATTTTAAATATTAATTCCTCTCAGTTTATTCAAATTCTATTCCGTTACCGTTTATTCCAATTTTTTATCTTATCTTAGACAATTCCTCTTACATTTACTATCTTAACCTATTACATTTCATCTCTTCTTGCTACCCCTTGTCCACCACTTGTTTTATTTTATTGTATTTCGATTATTTTTTTTTTCCCCCCAACAAAAAATTTAAAAAAATTTTTTTTAAAAAAAAAAATAACACCCAAAAAAAAAAAAAAAAAAAAAATAAAATTTCCAATTAAAAAAAATTTAAAAAAACCTTTTTTTCCCCCCCACCAAAATTTAAACAAAAATTTTTTTTTCCCAAAAACTATCTTTTCACTTTTATCAAAATATCACCTAATGCAAACGTACTCGATTGCTCAAATTTTGTGAAACTCGATGGGTGGAGCACCTTGATTCTTTACAATTGTTTCAAGATGTGTATGAATATGTTTGTCTGGCACTTGAAGAACTAGATGAAACTATGACAAAAGTTGACGGAGTTCAACCCAATGCACTTCTCACGTCTATACAAAAACCTCAGTTCATAATTGCTCTCACAGTTTTGAAACCTATCTTTCACTTAACGAAAAATCTCAGTTTAAGTTTACAAAAAAAAGATTTGCGATTTGAGCATTTGTGTAAGATATGCAGATAACTTGTTGAGCGAAGTTCAAGATATGAGGAGAAATGCAAACGCCACATTTGCAAAAATTTTCGCAGAAGCAAAAGAAACTACTAAAAAAGTAGGAGGTTCGTTAAGTGTTCCCCGGGTTGTTGGACGCCAGGCAAACAGAGATAACCATACTGGTAACCCAGAAGAATACTATCGAAAATCAGTTTTTATCCCATTTTTTGATCCTTATTGCAAAGAATTGGAGTCAAGATTTATGAAGCACCGTGATCTTCTTTCAAAAATTCAAACTATATTGCATCAAAATGTGATCAACTGGACTTCGATAAGATCAAGTCAAGTGTAGAATCTTTTGAAAATCAATGGCCGAATACACACTCTTCGACCGAAGAATTTCAAACTGAAATGAAAATGTGGCAAAGGTAATTGACTTTTATGCTTCTTCCTCTCCCCTCCTCTCCTCCCTTCTTTCTTCCTCTTCCTCCAACCTCTAATACTCCCCATCCCCTGCTCTCCATTCTGTTAATACTTTTTTCTCTCCCCCCTCCCTTTCTCCCCCTAACCTATACTTACTCATTATTTTTTTCTCCCTCTTCCTATACTCTCAATTTCCCTTCAATCTATACAATTCTCCTCAATTATCATCTTCTCTTAATACTTCAATTAGTAACAAAATATTATTAAAATTCTTATCCAAATAAACCCTTTTTCCCCTCCCTTCCCCCCTCCCCCTCTCCTCCTCTCCCTCCCCCCCTCCTTCCCCTCCCCCCTCCTCCCCCCCCCTTCCCCTTTCCTTCTTTTCTCCCCTCCTTCCTCTCTCCCTCCCCCCCCCCCCCCCCCCCCCCCCCCCTCCCTCCCCCCCCCCCCCCCCCCCCCCCCCCTCCCCTCCCCTCCCCCCCCCCCCCCCCCCCCCCCCCCACCCCCCCCCCCCTTCCTCCCCCCCCCCCCCCCCCCCCCCCCCCCCCCCCCCCCTCCCCCCTCCTCTCCCTCCTAATTTTCTCCCCCCCCCCCCCCCTCCCCCCCCCCCCCCCCCCCCTTTTATGATTTCTGGTAGCACAATTATTGTTGAATGATATATTTGTTCGCATTATTTTCATGTTCATTTATTTCATTTTTGTTTTGTGGTTACAAATTAATTTTTGTACTACGCCATAAGATAAAATATAGCAAAACTTTTTTCAGGCGATGTTCGGAAATCCCAAAAGATGAGCGCAAAACACGTTCATTGATGCATTGAATCATTGTTGCGAGTTTTTTTACCCCACGGTTCATCGGTATTTGCAAATTTCTGCGACGCTTCCAGTCACTGTTGCTCCGAGCGAACGCTCTTTTTCTTCACTAAGGAGGCTGAAAACGTACCTAAGAAGTACAATGGGTCAAGAGAGGTTAAACGGACTAGAAGAAGATAGAAGATAGAAGAGATAGCTCGATAGCTCCAGCTCGAACCAACTCGTCTACCTGCTCGTCGATCACTTTCCTCATAGCCGGATTCTTGGGATAATATCTTTGCTTAAGAGGCTTATCATCCCGCATCCTTATGCTATGCTCGGCGATATTTGACACTCCATCCAGCCCCTCGAAAAGCGCCAGCTTCGCTTCCAGAAACTCTTTTAGCTCGTCCTCCAGGCCTCCGGCCACCCTGTGTCGTCGGGGGAAGACTTCGGGGTCTCTTTTCCGTTCCTGTCCGCGAACCTTTGATCGAGTAAGCGATTGCGGTCCTCCAGGCCGGCCGCTCTCTTTCGATATATTTGGCCCGCTTCTCAGAGACGCTTTCTCGTTCGGCTCCTCCTTCATTCTCATGGTGAGCGCTGCGTTGCCACAATACAACGTGGTATCCATAGCGCACAAAAAGTCCAATCCCAGGATAAGGTGGTCCAGCATCGTCGGCATGACGAGCAATGTCATTTTCACAGCCTTTCCTGCGAGACTCACTTCCACGCTCATCCTCTTTGTTATCTCCAGCGCGGATCCATCAACCCGTCTAATCCGTGACTGCATCTCCTGGATTTCGCCTCGAATCACCTGCCGGCGCACACAGTCTTCGCTTATGCAACTGCGTGTGCCCCGGTGTCGATTGTGGCCGTAAGGGGATTCTTCGCCTCCTCTTTGTTGTCTAGGCGGCGCCGCACCGCTCAAGCGTTTCCCGCGACGTCGCGCTCGCAGCATTCCCGCGTGCTTTTCTCTTTCCTTCTGCATTCCTTCTGACATTCGCGTGCGAAATGGCCTACTTTCCCACACCGATAACAAGTTCGTCGTGTTCTCCCTCCGGACCCCCCCCCCCCCCCCCCCCCCCCCCCTCCCTCCCTTTCCCCCCCTCCCTTTCCCCCCTTTTCCCCGTTCCTTTTCCCCCCTTCCCCCCTCCCCCTTCTTTCTTCTTTCTGCACCCTCTCTTTCCTGTTTCCTCCTCTGTCCTTGGACATTTTCGTATTCGGCTGTCATCTGCGTGAGTTGCTTCAGTGTGGCAAAGTCATGGCGCCTCACGTACAACCGATAGTCCGGGGCAGCGTTCTCATAGGCTCGATACAGCTCCTGCGCCGTACTGTACCGTGCCTGCCGCATCAACAACCTAAGTTCGATCATGTAGTCTTTGAAATTTTCTCCTTCTCTTTGATGGCGCGACCTTATTTGATCCTCCAGGCGCTCGAAATACTGCGGGGGAGGAAGAAATCCAAGAATTCCCTCCTGAAATTGGCCCACGATGAACCCCTCAACCCGCTGGTCAAGAACCATTTCGCCGCCTTATCCGCGAATACCTCGCTCATCGCCCGCGGCATCCGATCCAGCTTGATGCCGTAAGTGATCGCTTTTTCTTCCACGATCTCCACGAAGCCTAGCGGGTCCGTTCGGCCATCGTACCGCATGCCCCATTTACGAACTTGCTCGGCGACCCCCAGGGCGGGGACCTCTCCGACGGGATCGTGGACGCGGGGATTTGTCGACTAGTCTTCGAAGTCGTGGATAGCGCCTCATCCTCTCCAGCGTTGCTGAACTCCTTTCCTTCTTCACGGCGCCGCACCGCCGCGCCGTTCACCATGGGCACCCTCAGTTTCAGGGAATCTGTCTGAACGGGACCACGCTGTTGAACCTTCGTAAATCCGGCTCCGATTTCTGGTATGCTCGGCTGCCCATGCTTGGCGCAGTGCCCCCCAGAGCGAGCTCAGACCCCTTCGTGAAACGCTTCTCGATCTCAGCCAATCTCGCTTTGGCCTCCGCCGAGTAGTCATTGCCTTGTATGAACGTAGAGAGTCTCTTCCTCAGATCCTCTACTCGCCTCTCACCATCCAGGCCGAACTCTCGAGCTATTGTGATTAGCTCCTCCTTTCACCGCTGGTAGATCCACCCGACGCTCACTCAGGAGTTATGATATTCGGCGTCTTCCATTTTAAATATTAATTCCTCTCAGTTTATTCAAATTCTATTCCGTTACCGTTTATTCCAATTTTTTTTTTTTTTTTTATCGACTTATCTTAGACAATTCCTCTTACATTTACTATCTTAACCTATTACATTTCATCTCTTCTTGCTACCCCTTGTCCACCACTTGTTTTATTTTATTTTATTTCCTTTATTTTGATTTACTTATTATCATTATTATTATTATCAGACGCGTATACCGGGGGGGGGTGGTTTCGGGGGTTCAAACCCCCCCCGAAATAGTCGAAAATTTGGAAAGATACTTTTGTAAAAAAACATTTACTTTATTTATTGTAGAAAATTCTGTGAAGAAAGTACTATTGATAACAACGACATAAATGCAAGAAACAACATATAATTATATTTCTCAGTGTGGAGAAATCATTCATAGTTTATACATATGTACATACATATAGTTTAAAAAGCACGTTTTTTCTTCGCGAATCCCGATGTTGCCACAATCAGAAATTGTATTGGAACAATCAAAGCAATAGTTGTTTTTTTTCGCCTATCAAGTAAAGCTGGTATCATTTTGCAGACTTTTATCAAGAATGATGCACCTAATGCAAAGCGTACTCGATTGCTCAAATTTTGTGAAACTCGATGGGTGGAGCACCTTGATTCTTTACAATTGTTTCAAGATGTGTATGAATATGTTTGTCTGGCACTTGAAGAACTAGATGAAACTATGACAAAAGTTGACGGAGTTCAACCCAATGCACTTCTCACGTCTATACAAAAACCTCAGTTCATAATTGCTCTCACAGTTTTGAAACCTATCTTTCACTTAACGAAAAATCTCAGTTTAAGTTTACAAAAAAAAGATTTGCGATTTGAGCATTTGTGTAAGATATGCAGATAACTTGTTGAGCGAAGTTCAAGATATGAGGAGAAATGCAAACGCCACATTTGCAAAAATTTTCGCAGAAGCAAAAGAAACTACTAAAAAAGTAGGAGGTTCGTTAAGTGTTCCCCGGGTTGTTGGACGCCAGGCAAACAGAGATAACCATACTGGTAACCCAGAAGAATACTATCGAAAATCAGTTTTTATCCCATTTTTGGATCATTATTGCAAAGAATTGGAGTCAAGATTTATGAAGCACCGTGATCTTCTTTCAAAAATTCAAACTATATTGCATCAAAATGTGATCAACTGGACTTCGATAAGATCAAGTCAAGTGTAGAATCTTTTGAAAATCAATGGCCGAATACACACTCTTCGACCGAAGAATTTCAAACTGAAATGAAAATGTGGCAAAGGTAATTGACTTTTATGATTTCTGGTAGCACAATTATTGTCGAATGATTTATTTGTTCGCATTATTTTCATGTTCATTTATTTCATTTTTGTTTCCTCACCTTTCGATGGAAAAATAATTCAGTAAATCAAGTAAAAATGTGGTTACAAATTAATTTTTGTACTACGCCATAAGATAAAATATAGCAAAACTTTTTTCAGGCGATGTTCGGAAATCCCAAAAGATGAGCGCAAAACACGTTCATTGATGCATTGAATTATTGTTGCGAGTTTTTTTACCCCACGGTTCATCGGTATTTGCAAATTTCTGCGACGCTTCCAGTCACTGTTGCTCCGAGCGAACGCTCTTTTTCTTCACTAAGGAGGCTGAAAACGTACCTAAGAAGTACAATGGGTCAAGAGAGGTTAAATGGACTAGCTTTGCTCAACATCCACTCTAAAAGTGAAGTCACTCCAGAGGATATTTTGAACGAAATGGCGAAAACAAGTCGGAAAATAGACATTCTTTTGTAGAAAAAAAATTTGAAATAAAGGTCATCCATTATATTATTAAGTACGAATATGTGTATTTAATATTTGCTGAAATAAAAATAATAAACGACAAAGTCTCTATCCGTCAAATAATAGTAATGAAAATGCTGTATAACAGCACTGCATAGAAATTGAAACTGGCTTAATAAATAAAAACTCATCGGCAAAAGGCTTTCTGTAATTGTATATGGTAAAATGACACCATATCCTCGAGCACTCGCATCACTATGAAACTCGATTGCGTACTACAGGTCAAAGATCACCCAAAATTACTTTAATGTAAACAAATGGATTTTAAGTATTTTCGCGTATTACATATTCCAGAATATTACTGGCTTTTAACAAATATGTGTACCAACAAATTTTATACTTAGCTTTTCTCTCATCAATGAACATCCTGGAATCTCCTGGAATCTGACTCCGCAGCTAAACATCTACCCGTTAGGTACGGCGGCGCAGCACTGCACCATACACTTCTGCGAGTTTATTATTTAATAAAAACAAAACATTGCTCTTTTCTTATACCGCAATCTAACTATTGAACATTCAAATCACTTTAGCAAGGCGGTAACGTTTTTCTCTTTTTTTTTATGCCACTTTCCACTCTTTCTATCTCTCTCTCACTTGACGAGTCTTGACAAATTTCATTAAATTTCGCATTTGTAGGTCGAGAATCGTACGTCATGAAAGTAGGAGGTGGTGCCGATCCCACTTCTGATGTGGCGTTGTGTTTTTTGTTCTTGCCTTCCATTATAACTGCGCCTAATAACGAGTTCCCGGTGTCGCTTAATTCTTTTTCCAAGCTCCTTCTTGTTCAATTGACTTTTTCCAAAGTGCCCGTCTGTCTCCCCTCATTCTGGTCGCATATTCTTGTTCATCAAAAGCATAGCGACCCGTCCGAATGACGTAACCAGGCGTCTCTCTCTAACCCAGCGACACCCGGGACCACGTTCAGCAACAGCTATAGTTGTCGCTTTCTAGTGACGATACATCTATTAATCGCCATTCCAATACTAAGTCAAACGATTAATGCAATGCAGTCTTTCTCAACACTACTGCATTAAGAAATTAAATTGCAACTGCAACAACAGCGTAATATCGAACAGATACGACATATACATATATATATATATAAAGTGCGTAGAAGTGCGTAGTCGAGCATACCCGCGTGTACCCGACCTGCGCAACGAATGAACGAAAAGAATAGCACTAGCAGCGTCAAATGACGGTGTAAGCGTAACGGCGCTAAAGGGCAGTGCACCGAAGACGCGTCAAAGACGTAATTAAACTTATATATTTGTGCATATATGCATATATGTGTGTATACATATACGTCTATATATATCAGGGAGGATATATATATATGTCGCATCGATATTTTATTTTTCTTTATTAATTTGTATTTTCGATATTTTGTTATTTAATTCATGTGTCATCACTGATCTACATATGTATCATCTCTAATAAGCAAAGTAAAGAGAACGAAAGAGAACCAAATTGTTGTTTACCGTTATGGGATTCTATCCCTTTTCCTCTGTCTCACAAATCATGTAATTTTCGCGAGCCCAACAGATCAGCTGTTCTGCGTAGTCTCGGTCTGACAATGCGACAGAGTGAGATGACTATAACATCTAGCAAAAACGTATTAGTATTGAGCGTGGTATGTATCCACTTGAGTATATTGAAGAAGAAGAGATATTAAACTTAAGAAGAAAGGTCGCGTCATGTCAGATCCGAGAACACGCAAGGCACGCGCTGCTGAAAAAATAAATGTGGAACCGGACAATAATGAATCTACGACATCAGAAGTGGGATCTCCTCCACACCAATCAACAGGAGATGACCGTTTTGGTACACTGCTGGAAATTCAACATCGATATTTCATGGAAGCTATAAATGCGTTCAAAGAAGCGTAATCAACGTCGGGCAAACAAAATACAGTTATATTGCCAAAGTTTAAACCCGATTCCACTGATGCTAATGCCGCCGCTTGGTGTTCTACAGTAGACCTCATCCTAACAGAGAATGCTTTGGATGGAAGCGCTTTACTCATTGCGCTCAGTAAGGCACTTGAAGGTGACGCTTCGAGCTGGCTCGCACAAATCTGTTTTCATGGAATGACATGTATTCATGGCCGACTTCAAGGGATTGTTCTTACAACAGTTTGAGGGAAACGAAACTCCAGCAGCTACAGTTTTCAATGTTTTAAGTGGCAAACCAAATGATGGCGAATTCATCTCCCTGTATGCAAGCCGACTAATAACAAAGCTAATGGCAAAATGGAAATCACTAACACATGAACAAATTGCCATGTCGGTCGTGCTGGCGCATGCTGCTCATGTCGATAGCAGACTACAACGCACTGTTTATACGGCCAATGTTAACACACGCAACGAATTACAAAACGAGCTAAGATCTTTTGATTTTCTTAAAAAGAGAGATCGTTCAGCTGAGGAAAACTCAACATCTAAGAGAAAGCGATTGCACATACCCGTAAAATGTCACTTCTGTGGAAAAGTGGGCCACAAATTTGCGGACTGTCGATCAAGGAAGAGCAACGCCAAACCTCTACAAGGATCCAATTCAAATTATGGCCATTCATCGGATGCGAAGACTAAAGCCATTATTTGCTACAAGTGTTGGACTCCTGGACATATTGTGTCGGCTTGTACTGGATGACCGGAGTCAACTCATTCAAATAAAGCAGGCGAGAAAAGGGTAAACTTGTGTCAACTGGCCGATCCAATTGGTAATCTGGTATCATCTGGTGAGTCATACCCATTCTTTTTCGATTCCGGATCTGAGTGCTCACTGGTAAAGGAATCTGTGGCTCAGCGTCTTTCTGGCACACGAATCAATAATGTTGTCGCTTTAAAGGGAATCGGAGATAGTGCAATAACCAGCACATTACAAATTTTGTCAAATGTTATTATAAATCAATACTCTCTTGAGGTTCTTTTTCACGTTGTTCTTAATAGCTATATTAATTACGACATAATAATTGGACGAGAAATTCTAACCCAGAACTTTGGTATTAAGGTAACAACCAATACGTTAGAATTATATAAGACAAAAACTGTATACACTCTATCTGCTTCGAAAAGTCGTGACAGCTGGGCCGATATTGATACAGAGTTGTGTGGTTCAGATAAGGAGCACTTGTTAGAAATTTTAAGCGAGTTTTCAGAAGCATTCATAGATGGCTTCCCAAGAAAACAGGTTAGTACAGGTGAGCTGGAAATTCGTCTGATTGATCCTAATAAGACTGTGCATCGGAGACCATATCGTCTAAGTATTGAGGAGAAAGAAATAGTTAGAGAAAAGATTAATGAACTATTAGAATCAAATATTATCCGTCCTAGCACTTCTCCTTTTGCCAGCCCAATTCTACTCGTTAAAAAAAAGAATGGCTCTGATAGACTTTGTGTGGATTACAGAGAATTAAATGCAAACACTGTTTCCGAAAAATTTCCATTACCACTTATTAGTGACCAGATATCTAGATTGCGTGGCGCAAAGTACTTTTCATGTTTGGATATGGCCAGTGGTTTTCACCAAATCCCTATAAAACCCGATTCGATTGAACGTACAGCTTTTGTTACTCCAGAGGGCCAATACGAATTTATGACTATGCCCTTTGGATTGAAAAATGCACCGTTTGTGTTCCAGCGTGCGTTAATGAAAGCATTGGGCGATCTCGCCCATTCGTATGTCGTGGTATACATGGACGACATCATGGTTGTATCAGAAACACAAGAGGAGGCAATTGTGAGGTTGAATACAGTATTGCGAATTTTATCTCAAGCTGGTTTTTCTTTCAATGTGACAAAATGTTCTTTTGTAAAGTAAAGTGTTGAGTATCTTGGGTTTTTAGTTAAGGATGGTGAAATCCGACCCAACCCACGGAAGGTGCATGCGTTGAATAGCTTACCTCCTCCACAGTCAGTTACACAAGTGAGGCAATTCATAGGTCTAGCATCGTATTTTCGACAATTTGTACCTAGGTTCTCTGAAATAATGAAACCCCTTTATGGTCTTACCTGTAAAAATAAAACATTCTTATGGAAGTCAGAGCACGAACAACTTCGCCAAAAGGTTAAAAAAATTCTTACAGGCGATCCTATACTTGTCATATTTGATCCTCAATACCCCATAGAACTACATACTGATGCCAGTATGGATGGCTATGGAGCTATCCTCCTCCATAAAATTGACAATAAGCCTCGCGTGATAGAGTATTTTAGTAAGCAAACATCGCCTGCAGAATCTCGCTATCACTCATATGAGCTTGAAACTTTAGCCGTGTTCAACTCAATGAAGCATTTCCGACACTATCTGCACGGCAGACATTTCACTGTTTATACCGACTGTAACTCTCTGAAAGCCACAAGAAACAAAATCGAACTCACTCCTAGAGTCCATAGATGGTGGGCATACATGCAGTCTTTTGATTTCGATATTCAGTATCGACCGGGTGTCAAAATGGCTCATGTTGATTTCCTTTAACGTAATCCGGTTGCAAATGGAGTAATGACTCAATCTTATACAAGTTTAGAAAACAAACATGTTTTGTTAGCTGAAATAACTGACAATTGGCTTATAGCGGAACAACAGAAAGACTCAGAAACGGCATTAATTATTCAAAAAATTCAAAATAATGAATTAGAAAAAACTTCAAAAACTTATGAAATACGTTCAAAAGTACTTTTCCGTAAAATTCAAAGAAATGGTAAAACTAGGTGTCTTCCAGTCGTTCCTAGATCCTTTAGGTGGTCCGTAGTGAATCATGTTCACGAAGCAATCGCACACCTTGGTTGGGAAAAAACTCTAGATAAGATGTACGAGTTTTACTGGTTCGAGCATATGGCCAAATACGTACGAAAGTTTGTAGATAATTGTATTACTTGCAAATTGACCAAAGCTCCATCAGGAAAGTTGCCGATTGAACTTCACCCCATACCAAAGATAGATATCCCATGGCATACGGTTCATATTGATATCACTGGTAAATTGAGCGGTAAAAAGGATCAAAAGGAATATATCATAGTACAAATAGATGCGTTCACAAAGTTTGTTTACTTGTACCACACCGTAAATATTAACAGTGAAAGTTGTATAGATGCTGTAAAGTCGGCAATATCAATATTTGGCGTGCCAACACGTATTATTGCTGACCAGGGTAGATCTTTTACTGGGTCAGGCTTTTGTGATTTTTGTTCGATACAAAAAATAAATTTACATCTGATAGCAACGGGCGCCAGTCGTGCCAATGGTCAGGTAGAACGTGTTATGAGTTTGTTGAAGCAAATGCTTACCGCAATCGAAAGTAGTCAACGATCTTGGCAAGATGCCCTAGGCGAAATACAACTAGCCATAAATTGTACAATAAATCGAATTACCAAATCTAGTCCTTTAGAATTACTTATTGGAAAAGAAGCAAGACCTTTCAATATGTTGCCAATAATTGAAGAAAATAATAAAGTTGATGTTAAATCTGTAAGAAAAATGGCCACAGAAAACATGGTCAAGAATGCGATATATGATAAGAAACGGTTCGACAAGAATAAATCTAAAGTTAACAAATTCAAAATTGGCGATTATGTCTTGCTTAGAAATGAGGAAAGGCATCAAACAAAATTGGATCAAAAGTTTAAAGGCCCATTCCTGGTGACAGAAGTATTAGATGGAGATCGATATGCCTTGAAATCCTTAGTAAACAAGCGAATCTATAAGTATTCGCATGAAGCCTTGAGACGTATGCCAGAAGAAGAGATTCCTGGAGAGTTGAACGTATATAGTGAAAATGAAAGTGAAGACGTTGAAAAAGGCGTCATGTAAAGTTGGTGGATTCCAACTGGGACGTTGAAAGAGACGTCATAAGATAGTTGGTGGATTCCAACTGGGACGTTGAAAGAGACGTCATAAGATAGTTGGTGGATTCCAACTGGGACGTTGAAAGAGGCGTCATAGATGAATTGTAGTAACATTGATGGACTTCAATGTGGTGATCCATACATTCACCTTCGGTAGCGCCGTAGTGTAGGGTTGCCAGTGCTCGCAGGTACACGAGTTAAAGTGTTGACCTGTGAGATGTCTGGTGACTATCACTGTGGTAGAATCCGTCAGGTTGAATGTACTGGATATAATGCTAGCTTAGGAATCTTCTGTCTGATGAATGCTGAAAGGTTGTTGATTATTTTCTGTCACCAGTGAGATCAGATTAAAAAAAAAATAATAATAATAATAGATAAGTTTTGTAATTGAATTGGGCTATGAATTTTGATCTACTTATTGACCCTACTCTTTTCAGAATTAAGCTTGACATGATCTGCTGATAAAAAAAAAAAAAAAGATGCAAAATTTTGTAACACACGAGGACGTGTGAGGGTCAGGAAGGCCGTGTCGCATCGATATTTTATTTTTCTTTATTAATTTGTATTTCCGATATTTTGTTATTTAATTCATGTGTCATCACTGATCTACATATGTATCATCTCTAATAAGCAAAGTAAAGAGAACGAAAGAGAACCAAATTGTTGTTTTACCGTTATGGGATTCTATCCCTTTTCCTCTGTCTCACAAATCATGTAATTTTCGCGAGCCCAACAGATCAGCTGTTCTGCGTAGTCTCGGTCTGACAATGCGACAGAGTGAGATGACTATAACATCTAGCAAAAACGTATTAGTATTGAGCGTGGTATGTATCCACTTGAGTATATTGAAGAAGAAGAGATAAGTGACGCTCATTAATGTTGAAAACTTGAAGAAGAAAGGTCGCGTCATGTCAGATCCGAGAACACGCAAGGCACGCGCTGCTGAAAAAATAAATGTGGAACCGGACAATAATGAATCTACGACATATATATATATCCCACGGCTCCATGTAACAGACAAGATTAGCGGTCAGTCAATAAACTAATAAACGAATAAATAAAAGGTAATCTTGGGTTAAACGATAATGCTATGATATCAATGGGGATGATGAGGTAAAAAAAATATATTATATATATTTAATTGCTGTTAAATCCTGTATTCTCTCCGAAGGGTTTAGCTTTTCGTCCCTTCATGATGCAGAGATTATAGGGGTTAAGTTAACTCTCCTATCGTGCTCCTTATTTATCACTTGCTCTTACATCCCTCCATCGTCTGATATACAAGTTTATGTTCAACATATAAATTGTATTAAAGAAATTTACGATCATGTAAATGATAAAGACTTGTTTCTTGTTTTGGGTGATTTTAATATTCCCAACACTTCTTGGTCATCAATTTATAATGCTAATTACTTAATTCCGACAATCGATCACTATCTCTTTGATGAATTGTTTAACTTGTCTATGTTTCAGATTAACTCTATTTAAAACCATCTAAATCGCACTCTTGATTTTGTGTTTGTTAATCATGATTCGCTCATAAATGTCGCGAGATCAACTCCTTTCTGCTTTCTACATCCCCCCTTTAGAGGTTTTATTCAGTGTTGGGAGGATTCTACCACTACTACTCCAATGCCTTCTAAACTCAGTCGCTGTTATCGTAAATGCAATTTTGTTCTGCTTAATGAATTATTTAATTCGACAGACTGGTCTATTTTATATGAGTCGGTTGATATTAATTTGGCAGCATCGTTCTTTTATTCTACCTTAAACTCTATTCTGGATGTTTGTGTTCCTCTCCGCCGTATTTCGCCTGTTTCAAATAAGCCCCCTTGGTTTACCAAGACTCTTTCGAGCTTGAGAAACATTAAAACTAAATGTTTCAGAAATTATAAAAAATCTGGTTCAAGTGTTGACTGGTCCAAATATTCCATTGCCAAGTCAAATTTCAATCTTTTAAACTCTAGCTGTTATGAGAATTATCTTACACGTTGCAAACGTCAGTTTACTCGTGATCCCAGACAATTTTACTCATTTGTAAATTCGAAGCGTAAATCTTCTGGTTTGCCGTCCTCATTTGTCCTTGGTGGTGTAAAAACTTGCAATGACCAGGATTCCTCTGATCTATTTGCTGATTTTTTTCAATCCACTTATTCTTCTGCTGATCTCTACAGCAACTCATATCCATATTCACTTCCTGATTATGGGTCTATAAATGCCCCCAGAGTTACTGCAGCCTCTCTGGCTGCAGCCATTAGGACATTGAAATCATCTTTCTCTCCTGGTGCAGATAATATTCCTAGTTGTGTGATTAAAGAGTGCAGTGCTTCTTTTCAGTCACAATTACTAAAATTGTTTAACTTGTCCTTGGATTCTTCTGTGTTCCCGTCAATTTGGAAAGATTCTTTCATCATTCCCTTATATAAAAAAGGTGGAAGATCTGATATTTCCAATTATAGAGGCATTGCGAAATTATCTGCTATTCCGAAGTTATTTGAGAAAATAATAACATCGGCCTTGCAGCATTTTTGTAAATCGATAATTCAACCATCTCAACATGGTTTTGTTCAAAATCGATCAACGTCCTCTAATTTACTTGAGTTTACTTCGCTTGTTAATGACAGCTTTTCTAAAAAAATGCAAACTGATGTTATTTATACTGACTTCAGTAAAGCATTTGACTCAGTACATCATCACATACTAATTCTTAAGCTTGAACGCTTAGGATTTTCACCCAGTCTTGTGTCTTGGATTTCATCCTATTTAATGGGTAGAACCCAAAGAGTCTTGCTGAGAACAGCTATGTCTAAACATATATTTGTATCGTCTGGTGTACCTCAGGGTAGCCATTTGGGTCCATTGCTCTTTTCCCTTTTCATAAATGACCTTCCTAGCTGTATCTCACATTCTACCATATTTATGTATGCTGATGATGTCAAACTTTGCCTTCCCTACTCCAATGCAAATGGTCATCATCACCTTCAAGATGACCTAAATGCATTTCAACTTTGGTGTGTGGCAAACCAGCTGGACTTAAATTGTTCAAAGTGTATGACAATGACCTTCAGTCGTACCGTTCCCCTAATTGCTGATTATAAAATTAACAACATTTCCCTAAGACGCATCTATACAGTCAAAGATCTTGGTGTGCTCTTTGACTGTAAACTTAACTTCAATCTCCATATTTCTACCATCGTTAATGAAGCCAAAAGTGTGCTTGGCTTTATTAAACGGTGGTCTAAGGAATTTAAAGACCCTTTTACCACCAAGCGATTATTTACTTCGCTTGTGCGTCCTATCTTAGAGTACTGCTCTGTCGTATGGTCTCCTCAGCATAAACTGTATCAGGATCGTATTGAATCGGTCCAAAAACAGTTTCTTCTCTTTGCCTTAAGAGACCTTAGATTACCGTCTTATCATAGTAGGCTCCAGCTGATTGACCTTCCATCACTAACCAATCGCAGGACAATTCTAGGAATTGTTTTTTTGCATAAATTGATTAGTGGTGACATTGATTCAGCCTCTCTGTTGGGTCGTCTAAGTTTTTCGGTTCCGTCCCGAACAACTAGACACTATCGGCCTCTCCATTTACCAGTCTGCACTAGGGATTATTCTTTGCACAGCGCGTTTTATGTCCTTTGTGCGAATTTTAACAAATACTATCACGTTTTTCCCTTAGAACTCTCTCTTCCTAAACTTAAATCTACTCTATCAGCTTATCTTAGGGAATTCACGCACAATGCCCAGGCATAAGGATTGGTATACATTTTTCGTTGCCAATGTTGTGTTGTGAATTCTCAATTCTATTCTATACTCTTTTTCGACTATTCCTTTACACTTTTCTTTTTTGATTTCTCATTATCTGTATTTTCTCTTTCGCAACTTCTTTTAATATCTTCATTTTCCTTTTTCTGTACTAAATATTTCTTAATTTTTTTTCTTTTCTCTTTTTTTTTATACCCTGAACCCATTGAAAATGGGAAATCAGGGTATAATGGTTTTGTTAAAATGTATGTAACAGGGAGAAGGAGGCGTGGCAGACCCCATAAAGTATATATATTCTTGATCAGGGCGACAAACTGAATCGATTTAGCCATGTCCGTCTGTCTGTCCGTCTGTCCGTCTGTCCGTCCGTCCGTCCGTATGTATGAACGCGTCAATTTCCGAAGATATTAGAGCTAGAGACTTGATTTTTTTTTCAAATGTCCGAATATAGCGCGCGCATATCGAGTTTATCACAAAAGATCGATAACTCATCCCGTTATTTTTTTATCGATCAAAAACCTTATCGAAAACCAGTTATAAAATTATATCTCCTACACCTTTAGAGCTAATGTCTCCAAATTTTAAATGTAGACTCGACTGCACGTGATAGAATTTCGATTTTTGTTATAATTCACCCCCCACCCCTATATCCACCCCCTTACCCTCATCTCTGTTAAAGGCGTATTTCAAATACTAGAGACTTGAGTTTTTGCAAATATACGCATAGTAATGATAAAACCACATTCTGAAAGTTTCATGAAGAACGTACGTCCACAAAAAAAGTTATTGAACAATTAAGTTCCCATAGTAAGCCCACACTGCAGCCTATGCCTGTTAATGCGTGCGTGCCTATGGGTGTCTATGTATATGTTTGCGTGTGTGTGTGTGTGTTTGTTTAAGCTGAATGACACTAAAAATGATTGAAATGGCTGTTGCTCGGAGGGTTCAGGGTATCTCGTAGTCGAGCAGTCTCGACTAGAGCTTTCTTACTTGTTATAAATGACCTTCCTAGCTGTATCTCACATTCTACCATATTTATGTATGCTGATGATGTTAAACTTTGCCTTCCCTACTCCAATGCAAATGGTCATCATCACCTTCAAGATGACCTAAATGCATTTCAACTTTGGTGTGTGGAAAACCAGCTGGACTTAAATTGTTCAAAGTGTATGACAATGACCTTCAGTCGTACCGTTCCCCTAATTGCTGATTATAAAATTAGCAATATTTCCTTACGACGCATGTTTACAGTCAAAGATCTTGGTGTGTTCTTTGACTGTAAACTTAACTTTAATCTTCATATTTCTACCATCGTTAATGAAGCAAAAAGTGTGCTTGGCTTTATTAAACGTTGGTCTAAGGAATTTAAAGATCCTTTTACCACCAAGCGCTTATATACTTCGCTTGTGTGTCCTATCTTAGAGTATTGCTCTGTTGTATGGTCTCCGCAGCATAAACTGTATCAGGAGCGTATTGAATCGGTCCAAAAACAGTTTCTTCTCTTTGCCTTAAGAGATCTTAGATGGGACAGTAATTTACGATTACCGTCTTATCATAGTAGGCTCCAGCTGATTGATCTTCCATCACTAACCAATCGCAGGACAATTCTAGGAATTGTTTTTCTGCATAAATTGATTAGTGGTGATATTGATTCGTCCTCTTTGTTGGGTCGTCTAAGTTTTTCGGTTCCGTCCCGAACAACTAGACACTATCGGCCGCTTCATTTACCTGTGTGCACTAGGGATTATTCTTTGCACAGTGCGTTTCATGTTCTTTGTGTGAATTTTAATAAATACTATCACGTCTTTTCCTTAGAACTCTCTCTTCCTAAAATAAAAACCTTACTCTATCAGCTCATCTTAGGGAATTCACTCACAATGCCCAGGCATAAGGATTGGTTTTATTTATTTTTCGTTTATTACTTTTTTGTAAATTTGTTTATTCTTTTCTCTTTAGTTTTAAGAACTATTCTTTTATACCCTGAACCCATTGAAAATGGGAAATCAGGGTATAATGGTTTTGTTAAAAGTATGTAACAGGGAGAAGGAGGCGTGGCAGACCCCACAAAGTATAAATTCTTGATCAGGGCGACGAACTGAGTCGATTTAGCCCTGTCCGTCTGTCTGTCCGTCCGTCCGTCCGTCCGTCCGTCCGTCCGTATGTATGAACGCGTCGATTTCAGAAGATATAAGAGCTAGAGACTTGAACTTTTTTTTAAAATGACCATATATACAGCGCGCATATCGAGTTTATCACCAAAAATCGATAACTCGTCCCATTATTTTTTTATTTATCAAAACCTTATCAAATGCAGTTATAAAATTATATCTCCTACATCTTTAGAGCTAGAGTATCCAAATTTTAAATGTAGATTGATATGTACGTTATAGAATTTCGATTTTTGTTCAATTTCACCCCCCACCCTTATATCCACCCCCTCACCCATAAGTTTTTAAAAGGCGTATTTCAAATACTAGAGACTTGAGATTTGGCAATTATACGCATAGTAATGATAAAACCACAATCTGAAAGTTTCATGGAGAACGTACGTCCAGAAAAAAAGTTATTAAACAATTAAGTTCCCATAGTAAGCCCACACTGCAGCCCATGCGTGCGCGCCTATGGGTGTCTATGTATGTGTGTTTGCGTGTGTATGTGTGTGTTTGTGTAAGCAGAGAGACGATAAAAATTATTGAAATGGCTGTTGCTTGAAGGGTTCAGGGGATCTCGTAGTCGAGCAGTCTCGACTAGAGCTTTCTTACTTGTTTTAATTATTAATTTGTTATGTTAAATATAGTTAATTAAATCTACATTTAATTTATTTTTTTAAGCTTTCTTACTTTTCATAGCTTCAATAGTATCACTGAGCATAATTGGCTGTGAGACGTGGGCATAGCTGGCCGGACTGGCAAATAAAATACCCCCATCGGGTTGGTGTTACTATTGAAATCATATCCTGTACTTTGTATAGGCTTTTTTAAATTAAAATTGACTCTCGTTTTTGTCAATAGCTTTAAGAAATAAATAAATAAATAAATAATAGACACATATATATATATATATATATTATTTATTTATTTTCCTTAAGGATAATTGACAAATATAGAGTCAACTAAAAATTAATAAAGCCTAACAAAGTACAGAGAATATCACTAGTAGCACCGACCCGATGGGGGTGTTTTATTTGCCAGTCCGGCCAGCTATGCCCACATTTCACAGCCAAATATGGTCAGTGCTACTAGTGAAGCTATGAAAAAAAGGTGTTAGTAAGAAAACTTAAACAACATATTAAAGGCATATATATTAACTATATGAAATTAAAAATAAAAAAATAATAAAAAAAAAAAATTAAAAAAATAATAATAATAATAATAATAAATAAAAAAGAAAAAAAAGAAAAAACAAGTAAGGAAACTCTAGTCGAGAGTGCTCGACTAGATACTACCCTGAACCAAACTAATAAAAATGTACATTTAGTGTGGTTAAATTATTAATTTAAATGTATTTAAAAATATAAGAGAAATAGAAAACGCATTTAATTAAATACTTGAATATTTTAAAACAATTAAAAAAGTTAACAAAAATTGCGCCCGCTCTGGGATTCGAACCCGAGACTTCTCGATCGTGCGACACGCTGCTTTCAATAACTCCACTTCACTTGTTGACAGACTAATGGCAAAACAGCAATACATTCACTGCTGCAGCGCCATCTAGCAAATCGAAACTAAACTAATTGTTTATTTTAATGTGTGCTGCACACGTATAGGAAAACTGCTGTGACTGTTTCACGTGCGTTTGTTAATTGGCCAAACATTTGATGATTTTTAAAAAATTGATAGAACTAACGGAATTTAATGAAACTTTCAGCATATGATCTACATATTCCATTGAATATGTGACAAATTTAAAAAAATGAAAAATCATTCACAATTGGCTATACTGGCGCCTGATTTGAACTTGAATGTTTTTATTCGATAAAAACATAACGGTATGATTTATCGATTTTTAGTGATAAACTCGACATCCGCGCTGTATATACGGTCATTTAAAAAAAAAATTCAAGTCTCTAGCTCTCATATCTTCTGAAATCGACGCGTTCAAACATACGGACAGACAGACGGACGGACGGACAGACGGACGGACGGACAGACGGACAGACGGACGGACGGACAGACGGACAGGGCTAAATCGACTGAGCTCGTCGCCCTGATCAAGAATATATATACTTTGTGGGGTCTGCCACGCCTCCTTCTGTCTGTAACATACATTTCAACAAAACCATTATACCCTGATTTCCCATTTTCAATGGGTTCAGGGTATAAAAATGTTATATAAAATCATGCAGCTAAGATCGGTGGCTAAAAAATATTGGTGGGCAGTGCATGTCAGGGATCCGCCACCCGACCCGAAACCCCGCTGATAATTTGCGCACATTTTATAATCGAAAGTGGTCTCAGTTTTAATTTTAAAAAATAACCACTGTGGCAGCTTTGAACTGCAAGTGGCATTTTTTAAATTTTAAGAGATAACCACTGTGGCAGCTTCGACCTGCAAGTGGCATTTACAAGCACAAAAAGCAAAACAAAACGAAAAAGTAACATGCAGTGAGTGTGAGTGCAAGTGCGTTACGTGCTGATAGAGGCGTGTGGCTATGCACTGTGTACCGTTGAAGAGGCCTTGCAATCAAAAATAAAAGACAAAATACAAATGCGTTCGGCTACCCAACGGTTCGTGGAGTCGTTCTTACACCAGTAGGCTAAAAATGATAATAAGGACCTCCCGTTAAGTGCAAATCAGCCCACACCTTGGCATACGATACGCGTCAACTCACGCCTGTGCGCAAATTTTTATACCCTGAACCCATTGAAAATGGGAAATCAGGGTATAATGTTTTTGTTGAAATGTATGTAACAGGCAGAAGGAGGCGTGGCAGACCCCATAAAGTATATATATTCTTGATCAGGGCGACGAACTGAGTCGATTTAGCCCTGTCCGTCTGTCTGTCCGTCTGTCCGTCTGTCCGCCTGTCCGTTTGTTTGAACGCGTCGATTTCCGAAGATATAGAAGCTAGAGACTTCAACTTTTTTTTTAAATGCTCGTATATAGCACGCGGATATCGAGTTTATCACTAAAAATCGATAACTCGTCCCATTATTTTTTTATCGATCAAAAACCTTATCGAAATGCAGTTATAAAATTATATCTCCTACATCTTTAGAGCTAGAGTATCCAAATTTTAAATGTAGATTGATATGTACGTTATAGAATTTCGATTTTTGTTCAATTTCACCCCCCACCCCTATATCCACCCCCTCACCCGCAAGTTTGTAAAAGGCGTATTTCAAATACTAGAGACTTGAGCTTTGGCAAATATACACATAGTAATGATAAAACCACAATCTAAAAGTTTCATGAAGAACGTACGTCCAGAAAAAAAGTTATTAAACAATTAAGTTCCCATAGTAAGCCCACACTGCAGCCCATGCGCGCACGCCTTTTATACTTAGCTTTTCTCTCATCAATGAACATCCTGGAATCTCCTGGAATCTGACTCCGCAGCTAAACATCTACCCGTTAGGTACGGCGGCGCTGCACTGCACCATACACTTCTGCGAGTTTATTATTTAATAAAAACAAAACATTGCTCTTTTCTTATACCGCAATCTAACTATTGAACATTCAAATCACTTTAGCAAGGCGGTAACGTTTTTCTCTTTTTTTTTATGCCACTTTCCACTCTTTCTATCTCTCTCTCACTTGACGTATTAATAGTCTTGACAAATTTCATTAAATTTCGCATTTGTAGGTCGAGAATCTTACGTCACTGCTCCTCCATGAAAGTAGGAGGTGGTGCCGATCCCACTTCTGATGTGGCGTTGTGTTTTTTGTTCTCGCCTTCCATTATAACTGCGCCTAATAACGAGTTCCCGGTGTCGCTTAATTCTTTTTCCAAGCTCCTTCTTGTTCAATTGACTTTTTCCAAAGTGCCCGTCTGTCTCCCCTCATTCTGGTCGCATATTCTTGTTCATCAAAAGCATAGCGACCCGTCCGAATGACGTAACCAGGCGTCTCTCTCTAACCCAGCGACACCCGGGACCACGTTCAGCAACAGCTATAGTTGTCGCTTTCTAGTGACGATACATCCATTAATCGCCATTCCAATACTAAGTCAAACGATTAATGCAATGCAGTCTTTCTCAACACTACTGCATTAAGAAATTAAATTGCAACTGCAACAACAGCGTAATATCGAACAGATACGACATATACATATATATATATAAAGTGCGTAGAAGTGCGTAGTCGAGCATACCCGCGTGTACCCGACCTGCGCAACGAATGAACGAAAAGAATAGCACTAGCAGCGTCAAATGACGGTGTAAGCGTAACGGCGCTAAAGGGCAGTGCACCGAAGACGCGTCAAAGACGTAATTAAACTTATATATTTGTGCATATATGCATATATGTGTGTATACATATACGTCTATATATATCAGGGAGGATATATATATATATATATCCCACGGCTCCATGTAACAGAGCAGATTAGCGGTCAGTCAATAAACTAATAAACGAATAAATAAAAGGTAATCTTGGGTTAAACGATAATGCTATGATATCAATGGGGATGATGAGGTAAAAAAAAAAAAAATAAATATATATATATATATATATATATTTAATTGCTGTTAAATCCTGTATTCTCTCCGAAGGGTTTAGCTTTTCGTCCCTTCATGATGCAGAGATTATAGGGTTTAAGTTAACTCTCCCATCGTGCTCCTTATTTATCACTTGCTCTTACATCCCTCCATCGTCTGATATACAAGTTTATGTTCAACATATAACTTGTATTAAAGAAATTTATGATCATGTAAATGATAAAGACTTGTTTCTGGTTTTGGGTGATTTTAATATTCCCAACACTTCTTGGTCATCAATTTTTAATGCAAATTAATTTATTCCGACTATCGATCACTATCTCTTTGATGAATTGTTTAACTTGTCTATGTTTCAGATTAACTCTATTTAAAACCATCTAAATCGCACTCTAGATCTTGTGTTTGTTAATCATGATTCGCTCATAAATGTCGCGAGTTCAACTCCTTTCTGCTTATTCAGTGTTGGGAGGATTCCCACTAATACTCCAATGCCTTCTAAGCTTAGTCGCTGTTATCGTAAATGCAATTTTGTTCTGCTTAATGAATTAATTAATTCAACAGACTGGTCTATTTTATATGAGTCGGTTGATATTAATTTGGCAGCATCGTTCTTTTATTCTACCTTAAACTCTTATTCTGGATGTTTGTGTCCCTCTCTGACGTATTTCGCCAGTTTCAAATAAGCCACCTTGGTTTACCAAAACACTTTCGAACTTAAGAAACATTAAAACCAAATGTTTCAGAAATTATAAAAAATCTGGTTCAAGTGTTGACTGGTCCAAATATTCCATTGCCAAGTCAAATTTCAATCTTTTAAATTCTAGTTGTTATGAGAATTATCTTATACGTTGCAAACGTCAGTTTGCTCGAGATCCTAAACAATTTTACTCATTTGTTAATTCGAAGCGTAAATCTTCTGGTTTGCCATCCTCATTTGTCCTTGGTGGTGTAAAAACTTGCAATGACCAGGATTCCTCTGATCTATTTGCTGATTTTTTTCAATCCACTTATTCTTCTGCTGATCTCTACAGCAATTCATATCCATATTCACTTCCTGAATTTGGGTCTATAAATGCTCCTAATGTTACTGCAGCCTCTCTGGCTGCAGCCATTAGGACATTTAAATCATCTTTCTCTCCTGGTGCAGATATTATTCCTATCTACTAAAATTGTTTAACTTGTCCTTGGATACTTCTGTGTTCCCGTCGATTTGGAAAGATTCTTTTATCATTCCCTTATATAAAAAAGGTGGAAGATCTGATATTTCCAATTATAGAGGCATTGCCAAATTATCTGCTATTCCGAAGTTATTTGAGAAAATAATAACGTCGGCCTTGCAGCATTTTTGCAAATCGATTATTCAACCATCTCAACATGGTTTTGTTCAAAATCGATCAACTTGAGTTTACTTCGCTCATTAATGACAGCTTTGCTAAAAAAATGCAAACTGATGTTATTTATACTGACTTCAGTAAAGCATTTGACTCTGTACATCATCACATACTTATTCTTTAGCTTGAACGCTTAGGATTTTCACCTAGACTTGTGTCTTGGATTTCTTCCTATTTAATGGCTACCCAAAGAGTCTTGCTGAGCTATGTCTAAAGAGATCTTTGTATCGTCTGGTGTACCTCAGGGTAGCCATTTGGGTCCATTGCTCTTTTCCCTTTTCATAAATGACCTTCCTAGCTGTATCTCACATTCTACCATATTTATGTATGCTGATGATGTCAAACTTTGCCTTCCCTACTCCAATGCAAATGGTCATCATCACCTTCAAGATGACCTAAATGCATTTCAACTTTGGTGTGTGGCAAACCAGCTGGACTTAAATTGTTCAAAGTGTATGACAATGATCTTCAGTCGTACCGTTCCCCTAATTGCTGATTATAAAATTAACAACATTTCCCTAAGACGCATCTATACAGTCATACAGTGACTGTAAACTTAACTTCAATCTCCATATTTCTACCATCGTTAATGAAGCCAAAAGTGTGCTTGGCTTTATTAAACGGTGGTCTAAGGAATTTAAAGACCCTTTTACCACCAAGCGATTATTTACTTCGCTTGTGCGTCCTATCTTAGAGTACTGCTCTGTCGTATGGTCTCCTCAGCATAAACTGTATCAGGATCGTATTGAATCGGTCCAAAAACAGTTTCTTCTCTTTGCCTTAAGAGACCTTAGATTACTGTCTTATCATAGTAGGCTCCAGCTGATTGACCTTCCATCACTAACCAATCGCAGGACAATTCTAGGAATTGTTTTTTTGCATAAATTGATTAGTGGTGACATTGATTCAGCCTCTCTGTTGGGTCGTCTAAGTTTTTCGGTTCCGTCCCGAACAACTAGACACTATCGGCCTCTCCATTTAC
Organism: Drosophila mulleri; assembly: GCA_035047565.1. Classification (NCBI taxonomy): domain Eukaryota; kingdom Metazoa; phylum Arthropoda; class Insecta; order Diptera; family Drosophilidae; genus Drosophila; species Drosophila mulleri. The sequence goes on along the minus strand of JAWNPK010000047.1, from coordinate 107,554 downwards.
CAGTCTGCACTAGGGATTATTCTTTGCACAGCGCGTTTTATGTCCTTTGTGCGAATTTTAACAAATACTATCACGTTTTTCCCTTAGAACTCTCTCTTCCTAAACTTAAATCTACTCTATCAGCTTATCTTAGGGAATTCACGCACAATGCCCAGGCATAAGGATTGGTATACATTTTTCGTTGCCAATGTTGTGTTGTGAATTCTCAATTCTATTCTATACTCTTTTTCGACTATTCCTTTACACTTTTCTTTTTTGATTTCTCATTATCTGTATTTTCTCTTTCGCAACTTCTTTTAATATCTTCATTTTCCTTTTTCTGTACTAAATCTTTCTTAATTTTTTTTTCTTTTCTCTTTTTTTTTTTTATACCCTGAACCCATTGAAAATGGGAAATCAGGGTATAATGTTTTTGTTGAAATGTATGTAACAGGCAGAAGGAGGCGTGGCAGACCCCATAAAGTATATATATTCTTGATCAGGGCGACGAACTGAGTCGATTTAGCCCTGTCCGTCTGTCTGTCCGTCTGTCCGTCTGTCCGCCTGTCCGTTTGTTTGAACGCGTCGATTTCCGAAGATATAGAAGCTAGAGACTTCAACTTTTTTTTTAAATGCTCGTATATAGCACGCGGATATCGAGTTTATCACTAAAAATCGATAACTCGTCCCATTATTTTTTTATCGATCAAAAACCTTATCGAAATGCAGTTATAAAATTATATCTCCTACATCTTTAGAGCTAGAGTATCCAAATTTTAAATGTAGATTGATATGTACGTTATAGAATTTCGATTTTTGTTCAATTTCACCCCCCACCCCTATATCCACCCCCTCACCCACAAGTTTGTAAAAGGCGTATTTCAAATACTAGAGACTTGAGCTTTGGCAAATATACGCATAGTAATGATAAAACCACAATCTAAAAGTTTCATGAAGAACGTACGTCCAGAAAAAAAGTTATTAAACAATTAAGTTCCCATAGTAAGCCCACACTGCAGCCCATGCGTGCGCGCCTATGGGTGTATGTATGTGTGTTTGCGTGTGTATGTGTGTGTTTGTGTAAGCAGAGAGACGCTAAAAATGATTGAAATGGCTGTTGCTTGAAGGGTTCAGGGGATCTCGTAGTCGAGCACTCTCGACTAGAGTTTTCTTACTTGTTATTATACCCTGAACCCATTGAAAATGGGAAATCAGGGTATAATGGTTTTGTGAAAAGTATGTAACAGGCAGAAGGAATCATCGCAGACCCCATAAAGTATATATATTCTTGATCAGGACGATGAGCTGAGTCGATATAGCCCTGTCCGTCTGTCCGTCTGTCCGTCCGTCCGTATGAGTGCGTCGATCTCAGAAGTTAAAGGAGCTAGAGAGCTGAAATTTTGTATGCATACTCGTGTATACCATACGCAGTACGAGTTTATCATATTTTTTCGATAACTCATTCGATATCTTTTTTATCGAGGATAATCGATAAATTTATATTGATTTTCAGCCTAATTTGAACACTATTAGACCTAGAGACTTCAGATTTACTGTGTATATACATTTGATGGGCACACACATTTTGTAATTTACAGATTTTGGATACCACGCCCCCTTCGCCCCAAATTTGTAAAAAACGTATATCAAGTACTAGAGACTTGTGCTTTGGAATGTACACACATTTACACATAGTGATTACGTTCTGAAAGTTTCATTAAGATTGTACGTCTACAAATGAAATTATTCAACAAATAAATTCTCATAATATTGCCCACACTGCAGCGCAGCCCAAGCGCAGTCGCTGCTTACTGCGCAGTTAGCAGAGCGCGGGCCTATGCGTGGGGGTGGATGCATGTGTATGTATGTGTGCAGAATGATTGGAACATCAGCACGGAGGGTTCAGGGTATCTCCTAGTCGAGCAGTTTCGACTAGAGCTTTCTTACTTGTTTTTTTTTTTTTTTTTTCTCTTCCTTCTTTGAAATAAAAATACAAATTGTAAACAAAAACTACTCTTCGCAGAGAGACTCTCTCGATTGAGACTAAACAAAGCTGGGCTTTGTTGTTTCGGTCGCAAGGCAAATAAGCGGGACCTTCTAGTGCCGTCGCTCGTCGGGAGTGTGGGGGGGTTCTTTTCTGCCTTGCGATCAGAGTTCATAAATTTTAATTTTTAAGATCCCTTGAGATACCTCGAGGTGGAGCTATACTCCACGAAAAAAAAAAAAACGATTATTCATATTATTAATTTTTCATTCATTTCAATAACCGACATTGGGATACTAAAATTACAATCTCTTATTTTTCTTATACTAACAAGGTTATTATTTTTACATTTTTATTTTACATTATTATTAATTTTTTTTTTTTTTTTTTTTTTTTTTTTGTTTTTTATACCCTGAACCCATTGAAAATGGGAAATCAGGGTATAATGGTTTTGTTAAAAGTATGTAACAGGGAGAAGGAGGCGTGGCAGACCCCACAAAGTATATATATTCTTGATCAGGGCGACAAACTGAATCGATTTAGCCATGTCCGTCTGTCCGTCTGTCCGTATGTATGAACGCGTCGATTTCTGAAGATATAGAAGCTAGAGACTTCAACTTTTTTTTAAAATGCTCGTATATAGCGCGCGCATATCGAGTTTATCACTAAAAATCGATAACTCATCCCGTTATTTTTTTATCGATCAAAAACCTTATCGAAAACCAGTTATAAAATTATATCTCCTACACCTTTAGAGCTAAAGTCTCCAAATTTTAAATGTAGACTCGACTGCACGTGATAGAATTTCGGTTTTTGTTATAATTCACCCCCCACCCCTATATCCACCCCCTTACCCTCATCTCTGTAAAAGGCGTATTTCAAATACTAGAGACTTGAGCTTTGGCAAATATACGCATAGTAATGATAAAACCACATTCTGAAAGTTTCATGAAGAACGTACGTCCAGAAAAAAAGTTATTGAACAATTAAGTTCCCATAGTAAGCCCACACTGCAGCCCATGCCTGTTAATGCGTGCGTGCCTATGGGTGTCTATGTATATGTTTGCGTGTGTGTGTGTGTTTGTTTAAGCTGAATGACACTAAAAATTATTGAAATGGCTGTTGCTCGGAGGGTTCAGGGTATCTCGTAGTCGAGCAGTCTCGACTAGAGCTTTCTTACTTGTTTTTTTATGCTATTCTTTAAATTGTTCTATTTTCTATCGGACATTTTTCTTGCTATTAAATCCTATTTATTTCTTTATTTATTGTGTTTTAATTTTTTTTTTTGTTTTCTTTTTCTTATTTCAAGCGAAGGTTGTTTTATTTATTTAATTAATTTATTCAATTGTTCATTTCCAAATTTTTTTTTTCTTTATTTTACAATTTAGGTGGAATCAACATTTAGTTTAATTAAATTTGAAATCGAATAGATATAAATATAAATATAAATGGTTTTCATAATTTTATTTAAAAATGTGGTTGCAAAACAAAATTAATTTTCATTTAAAAAAAATATATGCTTTCTTTCATTATTGCATGCACTTATCTTCAAACATTTTATGATTAATTTTTTTTTCTCTTTGTTTTTCGTTTTTTTTTTTTTTTTTTTTTTTTTTTTTTTTTTTTATATATATTCCTTTTTAATAATTCATTAATTAAAAGAAAATATGATGGTTTGGATTGGGGGGAGTGGGGGTACAGGGATCTTTACAGCACTTACATGATCTTTAGATTTTTTACTCCATCGATGAAAGGCCTTTCCTCGTGGTAGCTGAAGCGTGGCGTGGAGGTTACAAAAAAAAATATATAGGGGCGGACATTCACAATTTTTGTTGTTTTTTTTTTCTTTTACCTTTACATATTTATACTTCTTTTTTTTTTATATTTATATCTATTCAAACTATTATTTTGTTTTTCTTTCTTACTTTTTCTAATTTCTTTTTAAAAAAATTTTTTTTTTCTTTTATTTTTGGTTATACAATATCTCTGATTTCTTTTATTATTTCTTTTACTTCATGTTTTCCTATTTTTGGTTTTTTCTTAGTTTTATATGTGCATATATGTATCTATATATATATGCATATATATGAAAAAAAATTTTTATTTCATTATTAGATTATTGATGTTTTTTCTTTTCTTTTTTTTCTATTTTCTATTTTCTATTTTCTGCTAGTTTTACGTGGTGGGTTTTAATTTTACATTTTTCTTTTCAATTTGGTTAACTATTTTAGTTGCGAGTAACAAAATTTTTACAGTGTACGTCACATATGTATTGGAGGTGTGATTTTTGTTCGTTTTTTTTTTTTTTTTTTCTTTGAATTGACTATGATAGAACAGTAGTTTAGAGTTTTTGTTCTTGGATATGTGTGTGTGTGTTTTTATTTTTCAATTTAGGTTGTCGCGGCCTACTGAGAGTTTTGAAGGTTAAAGGGTCACTATGCCACTATTAAATTTGCTCTGCCACTATTCCAATTTTTATATTTTTTTTTTTTGTTTTTCACTCCTGCGGTTGAAGCTCCTCCGGCCTATAGATGCAGCTACTCCGATTGCTCCACTTAATTTGCTTGCCATGTGCCAACAAAATTTTTATAAAAAAACTGAAGAAAGCAGAGCCCGTGTCTAGGGCAGGCTTTTTATATCTTGCCGTGCCCAAATGTGACACGGGCGCAAAGAGAATTTTGCTGCGGCGCTAAAGAAAAAGTTGCTTGATTAATACCATGCCACAAGCTAATAAATTTGCGTACCTTTTAGTTATTTAACATATATTTGACTATATATGCATGCAATATATTTATGAAATTTATATTGCCGTCGCAGCGTGGATTTTCGAAAAGAATTAAATCTGGCACTTGGGCTGCTCTTATAGTTTTAAGCAGATAAAAGCTTTCTGGTTTTATTGCCCCTAAAGTTGGCTGCGCTGATACTTGTCGCTACCGAATTCGCACAGCGCGACAAGATCAGCTGTTGCGCGTGCGCGACAACTTTTCGGAACCCACCGAAAGCTCTCACTGCAGCGCTGCAAGCAATGAAAAAAAAGGTTCGCTGTACCTTTTCAAAGCTTTTGCAAGCGCGCGTACTTTTTGAAATATTTCTTTCGTTAATTTTTATTTACCCTTATTTTTTTTTGCTTGCGACCATTACACCACCCGATAATATACCACCGTTAGACGGAATATTAGCGGGAATAAGTTCGGATGTCTATTGCTTGATGTCTTTGGCATGAAAGGTACCTATTTCTTGACCTTGCAAATTCTCTAAAAGATAAAAGCAATTTCCTAGTTTCTTTTTCACTCGACATTTCAAAAATTGGGGTGCCAATTTCGCATTATAATTGTGAGCGAATTTGCTAAGTGCAAAATTTCGGCGATACACTTCTTGCCCTTCCCTAAATGTAACAGGCTTAGAACGCAAATTATACTGTTGAACATTTCGTTCATAAGCTCGTTTTATGTTGGCCTGTATATCTTTACGAATTAGGGATAAGTTATCTGATCGAGATAATGGTATTACTGGTTCTTCGAGCAATGTTAACTGCTTTAACAACTTATAGTCTGAACCATGAGTGATCATATCTAACCCAAATAAAGCTCTATAAGGGGAGCATCCTATGGATTGATGCAAAGCTGATCGTAAGGCGCATGAGATACTCGAAATATGTTGATCCCAATAAGTCTGGTCACTTTCGAGGTATGACCGAATAGCAGCTAACAGAGAGCGATTAACTCTCTCAGCAGCATTGCTCTGAGGAGAGTATAAAGCTGTATATATATGCCGTATTCCCAGTTCCGTTAAAAAAGCATTAAACTCATTAGATTTGAACTGCTTTCCATTATCGCTTACTAATGTCTCTGGAACGCCAAAACTGTGGAATATATGTTTTAATAGAAACTCTTGAATAACAGATGACGTCAATTTTTTTAAAGGCCAAAGCCAATGAAATTTGCTGAAATGATCTAATACTATTAAAAGTCCTACATGTCCACTTCTGCTTCTGGGATATGGCCCTAATAAATCTATATACAACCTCTGAAAAGGACGATAAGTTGGACTTTGAGCTCCCATTTGAGGACGGAGAGTATAATTTGGGGCTTTGGATTGTTTGCATACCGAACAATTTTTAATATAATCGCGAACATCCTTTGCTAACCCAGGCCAAAAAAGATTTCTTCGCAATTTCTCGATTGTTTTTTGTATACCTGAATGTGCTGACGTTACACTATCATGTGCTTGCTTTAATACCTCGCCTTTAAGTGGCTCTGGCACCCATAGTTTCCACAAAAACTTATCTTGAACTTCATCTCCGGTCGAGTGTTCAGTTCGGATATAGATTTTATGATCCACAATTTTGATATCTGGAAAACGAGAACTATTTTGCTCTATATTAGACTGCAATTGGTTGTAATCGTCAGACTGAAATGCGTCTGATTCTAAATTTATGATGGGACTCATGTCTAACGAAGCGATTTCATTGCAATCGTGCAATCGCGATAAAGCATCGGGCACAATGTGATCTTTGCCCTTACGGTGCGACATAGTGAATTTATACTGTTGCAAACGAAAAATCCATCTAGCTAATCGTCCAGAAACATTTTGTTGTCTCATCAGCCACAAGAGACTGGAGTGGTCAGTAATGACTTCGAATTCTTGAAGCTCTAAATAGCAACGAAACTTTTCTATAGCTAGAATAACTGCAAGACATTCACGCTCTGTAACACTATAGTTACGCTGAGATCGACTGAGTTTTTTCGACATGAATGCTACTGGTTTTTCTTCATTATCTTCAGAAAGTTGTACCAACACTGCCCCAATTCCAAAATCACTAGCGTCACAATGCAAAAAGAATTTCTGATCAAACTTTGGATTTTGCAAAACTGGAGACGTAGTTAACACAGCTTTTAGTTTTTCCATAGCAGTTTGGGCTTCTGGAGTCCAGTTAAACTTCTTTTTAGAAGATAAGACTTCAGTTATGGGACAGGCTAAGTCTGAAAAGTTTTTTATAAAACGGCGATACCACCCACATACACCTAAAAAGCCTCTCACTTGCTTTAAGTTTTTCGGAGGTGGCCAGTTTTGTATGCAAGAGATTTTATCAGGGTCTGTGCATATGCCTGTCTTGTCAATCACGTAACCGAGATAGTTAACTTTTGTGACTGCAAAATGACTTTTCGCAATATTTAAGGTGACATTGGCTTTCCGGAATTGCTCTGCAATTCGTACTAGCACGGAGATGTGGGAATTGAAATCTTCAGATACAATGCATAAATCATCTAAATATCCAAAGACACAATTACGTAAATCAGGGGGGATGATTTCATCTATTAACCTACACATCGTTGATGGCGCATTGCACAGACCAAACGGCATAACCTTGAATTGATATAGTGGTCTACCTGGTACTGTGAAAGCTGTCAGTGGCTTTGAGTCGTCCGTCAGTTCTATTTGCCAATAGGCGTCTTTTAAATCAAGTTTGGAGATAATGTTAGCTTTTGGCAATCTCGAAAAGATTCCATCTATACTAGGCAATGGATATGCGTCCTTTTTGGTCACCGCGTTAAGCTTTCGGGCATCTAAGCAAAGACGAACTTTGTTTGGTTTTACAACTAATCTCATAGGAGAACTCCATGCACTGGTTGAGGGCTCTATCACACCTAGGCTAATCATCCGATCGATTTCTTTATATAGCAACTGCTCGACTGCAGGACTAACAGGATAAAAGCGTTGCTTTACTGGCATTGCTTCTCCCACGTCAATGTGATGTTTGATAAGAGAAGTGCGACCTAACTTTTCTGCAGCATTGGGAAACAACTGCTTAACTGCATTGAGCTGTTGTAACTGAAGGCTTGTTAGTGGATATTTATCTTCAACATCTTCGTCAACAACATCGAGATCTGCTTCTACAGCACTGATAATATCTGGGGCAAGGGCAAATATTTTCCAAAAGTCATGGCCGAGAATTAAATTCTGTTTAATGTTTGGGATAACGTACAGTTTCATGGGCTTTGATATTGTTTTATATTGCATGTCAACACTCAAAACTCCTATGACTGCTTGATTTTCACCACCTGCAGTTTTTACAGAAGATTTGAGCGACTTGAAACAAGGACTTTTTGAAAAGTCATTTTTCGCTAGAGTAGCGCCAATGCAACTGATATTTGCGCCAGTATCTAATAAGCCTGATTCTTGAAAATCCAAAAAAGATACTTTCGCATAACTGCGCATATCTTTTTGTTCGCTAAATATGTTTGAGATTACTAATCTTCGACTACTTTTTATTTCATTATAATAGTTTCTCAACCTTGCACTACGCTTACTCGTAACCGAATTTGGTTCATTAAAAATTCTTTTTCGTATTTCAAGATATTTGGACATTTTGTCGTTGTATGGGAGAAAACGGAGATCGTGCACCTGTGCATCATTTCCATCGGAAGATTGCGATGATGGTTCGAGATTGTTGCTGATTGGGTCTATTAATTCGGGGGCATCCGATTTTTGGGGGATGTCCCCTTCTGCTGGTTTTCCGCTAACCTACGGATACAAATTTTACATTGTGGCTTGTATACCTGTGGTGTGCCACAACCATAACAAAAGACTCTACGATCTCTCAGGCAATTTTCCCAGACATGTCCCTTTTCTTCACAGTTCCAGCATGTCAAGTTGGAATGTGCTTTTTGCATCGCTGCAATTTCTAACTCTGCTGACTCTGTCTCTTCTTCAACTTCAATTCCGAGACCAGTATTCTCAATTTCATTAATTTGACGACGAAACGCAACAGTTTTTGGTCGAGAGAAATTGTCTGATTGACTTCTAAGGTCATTTGTTAAATTTTCGCTCATTTGCACTAACCTCCGCAAATGGCCAACTGAACTGATAGATTGGTACAGTAACTTGTGCCGCATCTCAGGCAACAGGTTATTTTGCAAAATTTCTAATAATTCTTCTTCGCCTATTTTGAGGCCAAATTTATCAATTAATGCAGCCACCGAATCGTGAAAAGCGACAAAAGATTCACCGACCTTTTGCTTTCTAGCTCTCACTAGCTCTTTACTCATAAATTCTGAGCGATAATCTTTATATTGCTGTCGAAGTGCTGCACAAAAATCATTCCATACGATTCTATCTACCTGTTTATGGTGCCTCCAGAACCAGTCTCTAGCTTTCCCAGAGAAAAGAATGTGCAAATGTTTGCAAAGCCCCATAAAATCACTATCGAGAGTTTCGTCAGTAAGGACTCTCACACGATAAATAAATTCTTCCACTCCTAATCCTTCAGATGACCCATCAAAATAGAGATTCCATTTCTGCATAATGTCAGCTGTTCTTCTGCTTTGCACAGACGAGCCTCCGGGCGAGTATGCCATAGGAGTCGGAATAGACGGCAGCTGCTCGCTTGAGCTGGGCCGTGAATCAATGCGGAGCGCCGACATCACACGAGTGACTGACTGCTCGATCATTTGCTGAATTATATTGTAATCAACGCCTGCAGATTCTTGACGAGTATGGCCGGCTCGATTGGGTCGGCCTCGTCGGCGGGTACTAATGCCTCTTGGAGGAGGAACTACGTTTCGGTCAGAATTATGGCTTGCATCTAAACCGGATATAATTACCTCACTGCCTTCGAGCGATCGCTCTTGGGGATGCTCTAGAGACTCAGGCGGAACTTCACCTAATGCTTTGGCTAAATTCCGCGTTACCATACGCGAACTACTTGGAATTGCTGATGTTGAAGCTGGTTTCGGATCAGGTGAACAGTTTCCAATAACCAACTTAATTGACCTTGGGTCCAATGTGGACTGACATTCAGGACATTCTTGCTTCTTCTCTAGCCACTGTTCTAGACACAACTTGTGAAAATTGTGCTTGCAAGGGGTACAATAACATTGCTGGGTATTGCTCATCCCTTGGCTGCAAAGACTACACAAACTAACAGTTTTCTCTGCTGTGCGCATATCTTGCGGACTTCTTGAAATTGGCATTTTGATCGAAATTTTTTTTGATTTGCTAATGAATATAACAAGTTTGGGTTGATATAATGGGGAAGGTAGCTAGGTTTTGTGCTGTTGTGTGCTGTGTTCTTGCTATATTATACAATTAGGGGAAACAAAGGATTTTGGGCTATTGCTACTAAAGCTGGTTATAGAGTATTGCTATGCAAAAGTTAACTAAAGTGTTAGTGTTCGGCAAGGATACGCCAATGCAGCATATGCGCTAGTTCCAGACAACACTATCAACATTAGCAACTTTTGTCATAACAACATCTACTGGCCAGACGGGTATGAGTTTATATTGCACCCAGATTTATCTCATTTGGCTCTGCAACAACTACCAGAGAACAATCAGTATTGATATCCGGAACCCGGATGGCATTCGGCACACGCGCTCTTTACCCACCCAACCATAGTTTTTCTCAAATAATTTTAACGGAAAAACCCCAAAGAAGCTCCAACACTAACTAGCCTACCCCATTATCTCAGCCCTGCTTACAAATTAACGACTCATTTTGTTCTTTGATTCAGTTCGATTATTCATATTATTAATTTTTCATTCATTTCAATAACCGACATTGGGATACTAAAATTACAATCTCTTATTTTTCTTATACTAACAAGGTTATTATTTTTACATTTTTATTTTACATTATTATTAATTTTTTTTTTTTTTTTTTTTTTTTTTTTTTTTTTTTTTTTTTTATGCTATTCTTTAAATTGTTCTATTTTCTATCGGACATTTTTCTTGCTATTAAATCCTATTTATTTCTTTATTTATTGTGTTTTAATTTTTTTTTTGTTTTCTTTTTCTTATTTCAAGCGAAGGTTGTTTTATTTATTTAATTAATTTATTCAATTGTTCATTTCCAAATTTTTTTTTTTTCTTTATTTTACAATTTAGGTGGAATCAACATTTAGTTTAATTAAATTTGAAATCGAATAGATATAAATATAAATATAAATGGTTTTCATAATTTTATTTAAAAATGTGGTTGCAAAACAAAATTAATTTTCATTTAAAAAAAATATATGCTTTCTTTCATTATTGCATGCACTTATCTTCAAACATTTTATGATTAATTTTTTTTTTCTCTTTGTTTTTCGTTTTTTTTTTTTTTTTTTTTTTTTTTTTTTTGTTTTTATATATATTCCTTTTTAATAATTCATTAATTAAAAGAAAATATGATGGTTTGGATTGGGGGGAGTGGGGGTACAGGGATCTTTACAGCACTTACATGATCTTTAGATTTTTTACTCCATCGATGAAAGGCCTTTCCTCGTGGTAGCTGAAGCGTGGCGTGGAGGTTACAAAAAAAAATATATAGGGGCGGACATTCACAATTTTTGTTGTTTTTTTTTTCTTTTACCTTTACATATTTATACTTCTTTTTTTTTTATATTTATATCTATTCAAACTATTATTTTGTTTTTCTTTCTTACTTTTTCTAATTTCTTTTAAAAAAATTTTTTTTTCTTTTATTTTTGGTTATACAATATCTCTGATTTCTTTTATTATTTCTTTTACTTCATGTTTTCCTATTTTTGGTTTTTTCTTAGTTTTATATGTGCATATATGTATCTATATATATATGCATATATATGAAAAAAAAAATTTTATTTCATTATTAGATTATTGATGTTTTTTCTTTTCTTTTTTTCTATTTTCTATTTTCTATTTTCTGCTAGTTTTACGTGGTGGGTTTTAATTTTACATTTTTCTTTTCAATTTGGTTAACTATTTTAGTTGCGAGTAACAAAATTTTTACAGTGTACGTCACATATGTATTGGAGGTGTGATTTTTGTTCGTTTTTTTTTTTTTTCTTTGAATTGACTATGATAGAACAGTAGTTTAGAGTTTTTGTTCTTGGATATGTGTGTGTGTGTTTTTATTTTTCAATTTAGGTTGTCGCGGCCTACTGAGAGTTTTGAAGGTTAAAGGGTCACTATGCCACTATTAAATTTGCTCTGCCACTATTCCAATTTTTATATTTTTTTTTTTGTTTTTCACTCCTGCGGTTGAAGCTCCTCCGGCCTATAGATGCAGCTACTCCGATTGCTCCACTTAATTTGCTTGCCATGTGCCAACAAAATTTTTATAAAAAAACTGAAGAAAGCAGAGCCCGTGTCTAGGGCAGGCTTTTTATATCTTGCCGTGCCCAAATGTGACACGGGCGCAAAGAGAATTTTGCTGCGGCGCTAAAGAAAAAGTTGCTTGATTAATACCATGCCACAAGCTAATAAATTTGCGTACCTTTTAGTTATTTAACATATATTTGACTATATATGCCTGCAATATATTTATGAAATTTATATTGCCGTCGCAGCGTGGATTTTAGAAAAGAATTAAATCTGGCACTTGGGCTGCTCTTATAGTTTTAAGCAGATAAAAGCTTTCTGGTTTTATTGCCCCTAAAGTTGGCTGCGCTGATACTTGTCGCTACCGAATTCGCACAGCGCGACAAGATCAGCTGTTGCGCGTGCGCGACAACTTTTCGGAACCCACCGAAAGCTCCACTGCAGCGCTGCAAGCAATGAAAAAAAAGGTTCGCTGTACCTTTTCAAAGCTTTTGCAAGCGCGCGTACTTTTTGAAATATTTCTTTCGTTAATTTTTATTTACCCTTATTTTTTTTTGCTGGCGACCATTACAAAATTGAACATGACGACATGAAGATACAATATGACACTATAAAAAATACCCTATAAATTTACCCTATTAAAAAAAAAAAAATAAAATAAAAACAAGTAAGAAAGCTCTAGTCGAAACTGCTCGACTAGGAGATACCCTGAACCCTCCGTGCTGATGTTCCAATCATTCTGCACACATACATACACATGCATCCACCCCCACGCATAGGCCCGCGCTCTGCTAACTGCGCAGTAAGCAGCGACTGCGCTTGGGCTGCGCTGCAGTGTGGGCAATATTATGAGAATTTATTTGTTGAATAATTTCATTTGTAGACGTACAATCTTAATGAAACTTTCAGAACGTAATCACTATGTGTAAATGTGTGTACATTCCAAAGCACAAGTCTCTAGTACTTGATATACGTTTTTTACAAATTTGGGGCGAAGGGGGCGTGGTATCCAAAATCTGTAAATTACAAAATGTGTGTGCCCATCAAATGTATATACACAGTAAATCTGAAGTCTCTAGGTCTAATAGTGTTCAAATTAGGCTGAAAATCAATATAAATTTATCGATTATCCTCGATAAAAAAGATATCGAATGAGTTATCGAAAAAATATGATAAACTCGTACTGCGTATGGTATACACGAGTATGCATACAAAATTTCAGCTCTCTAGCTCCTTTAACTTCTGAGATCGACGCACTCATACGGACGGACGGACAGACGGACAGACGGACAGACGGACAGGGCTATATCGACTCAGCTCATCGTCCTGATCAAGAATATATATACTTTATGGGGTCTGCGATGATTCCTTCTGCCTGTTACATACTTTTCACAAAACCATTATACCCTGATTTCCCATTTTCAATGGGTTCAGGGTATAATAACAAGTAAGAAAACTCTAGTCGAGAGTGCTCGACTACGAGATCCCCTGAACCCTTCAAGCAACAGCCATTTCAATCATTTTTAGCGTCTCTCTGCTTACACAAACACACACATACACACGCAAACACACATACATACACCCATAGGCGCGCACGCATGGGCTGCAGTGTGGGCTTACTATGGGAACTTAATTGTTTAATAACTTTTTTTCTGGACGTACGTTCTTCATGAAACTTTTAGATTGTGGTTTTATCATTACTATGCGTATATTTGCCAAAGCTCAAGTCTCTAGTATTTGAAATACGCCTTTTACAAACTTGTGGGTGAGGGGGTGGATATAGGGGTGGGGGGTGAAATTGAACAAAAATCGAAATTCTATAACGTACATATCAATCTACATTTAAAATTTGGATACTCTAGCTCTAAAGATGTAGGAGATATAATTTTATAACTGCATTTCGATAAGGTTTTTGATCGATAAAAAAATAATGGGACGAGTTATCGATTTTTAGTGATAAACTCGATATCCGCGTGCTATATACGAGCATTTTAAAAAAAAGTTGAAGTCTCTAGCTTCTATATCTTCTGAAATCGACGCGTTCAAACATACGGACAGACGGACAGACGGACAGACAGACGGACAGGGCTAAATCGACTCAGTTCGTCGCCCTGATCAAGAATATATATACTTTATGGGGTCTGCCACGCCTCCTTCTGCCTGTTACATACATTTCAACAAAAACATTATACCCTGATTTCCCATTTTCAATGGGTTCAGGGTATAAAAAAAAAAGAGAAAAGAAATTTTATATTAAGATATTAAAAAAAAAGGAAAATGATGAATAAAACCCCATCAAACATCCCCTCCCCCCCCTCCCCCTCTTTTCTTTTTTTTCCCTTCTCTTTTTTCTCCTCTCCCCTCTTCCCTCCCCTTTTTTTTCTTTCTTTTACTTTGCTGTTATACATTATATTATTTTTATGTGAATCTATTTGTGTTTCCCCAATATGACACTATTGTAACGAACCTTCGGTTTTATCCCGAGTCTAAGCTGGGCTAGTTTCAGCTGACTGTGGATTCGTTGCCAACAAATTTATTTGTTGGAGCCCCTGCGATAATTAATTAGACTTTGTGATTTAGGTTTTGTAGCGTAATGGTATATTTTCTTAAATAAATATGAAATGTACACGTCACTTATGCAAATGTATGCTGGCTCGCTGGTTTGCTTAGCGACGCACACCTACTGAGCGCTTGTTCAACGCACTCCGGCTGGGAGAGTGTTGTGCTAAACACGCTAGTTGTCTGCAAGGATTTGAGAAAACGTCAGGATTCAGATCTGTAAACTCTGGCGGTTCGCACAGCTATGCAGATCCCTCCTACAATCTCGCTCACTCACAGCACAACACTAGCTTCGTTCACTCACAAGCACTTCTCTTACGCACGGCTACGCGAACTCACCCAGGTGTGCAGGCCTCGCTTACGTTGCTGATATGCACCGATGTCCTGATCGGCGCCGCTGATGATCTGCAAGGATTCCCACTGGATGTCCTTGTTGTTCCCACGATGTCCTTGCTGTTCCACGATGTCCTGGGAGTCCTGTTTGCCACTCGCGTTGACTTAATTTCGACACTTTCACTTTTGTAGCTTTCGACCGCAACACACTCTCGTATCGTGCTTCGACTTCTTTTCCGACTTCTATGATTTTTTACCTCTTGCCCTGTATGGAGCCGCTGGTGGCCTTTTATACCCCAGCCACAGGCCCTGCTTCGTATGGTAACGGGGCCTGTTCGGCTCTGGAGCGGGGCCTTTCTGCCGTTATGGTCCATAAAAACGGTAAAGTGGCGTGATTTTGGGTGACGCCACTTTCCCGCCAAATACGTGGCAGCCTCCCATTGGCCGAAGTACCGTTGGCGCCCTACGAGTGAAAGTGTCCACTACTATCACTCGGCCCAAACGGCACCTCGGCTAACGGTCCCCGATGATCGTCGTGCGTGCGACGCGAACCCATTGCTGAATCTGTAGGAGCGAAAGAGACCGCCTTTAAAAGGACTTTGACCCCCCTTTCCAGTGCGAGGGTCGCTCCTACAGTATTCGCGTCGCTGTGTGGAGCAACATGTATATGCACGTATATGCATATAAACGCACAGCAAATACATACGTTTATATACATTACTACGTGCATACCCATATTGCTCCTCACACTCCCCTCTTCCTTCGGGGAAAACACGAGACCATCGTGTTTGAACTTGGCGCCCGCCTCCGCTGCGCTGCTCCGTTTTGCGTCGCTCCATCCCTTGATGCTCCATTTTGCGTTGATCGCTGCTGTTAACATTCTGTTAATGTTAACAGCTGTATTTTTCCCTTACCGCTGGCAATGCTGCACTCTGCCGGTAAGTGAATGGGGCAAATATTTTTATAAGTCTCGATAAAACTTTAATAAAAATATTGTTTTTCAGGTTGGGCATCTTTTCTCTATGCCCCTTGACCTGATGGCCTGTCGCTGCCAATGCCCACGCCGGGCGCTGCTGCAAGACTCGCCTGTCGGTATTGCAGCCCCCCGGTGGCATTGGTGCACGTGCGCGCGGCAATGGCCATTTCGCCCATTTGGCGCATGTTGTCCCTCGCCGCTGGAGACGCCTCTCTGTTGATCACTGTTGCTTCTTGGGCCCTTGGGGATGCTCCGGTGGGGGCATCGCAGTCGATACATGCACTGCTGCTATGAGATCGGGCCACAGACGTCGTTCGCAAATGGACACCGGGGTCAGATCTTTGGTGTCGGTGCGCTTGTTGGCCACTCCTCTTTCGCGCACAGCTCCAGCGGAGTCGCTGGCCAGTGCGCGAGGATTCGGTTGCCAAGCTTTACCGACACCATGGCGATCCATGGCCGGTGGAGCCATTCGCGTGGCAGGCGTCTGTAGTCACACTCTCACAGCAAACAGCCACATCTCCGACTGCATGCCCGCGTGCAATATGGGCCCGCCGCTGCCTCCGCCCACGCCGGACGCTCCTGCACAACTCACCTTTTGGTTCTGCAGTCTCCGGTGGCTTTGGCACTCGTTGCGGCGGCCACCTGCCTCACCATATCCCTCGTCGACCTCTCTGCTGCTGTCGAAGGCTCGTCGCTGACCTCCTTTTGCGGCTGGAACTCCACTGCGGACTGCAGACAAATTCTTGGGTTGCTTGTTGGAGGGTTGGCCACATCGATGTCGTTCGCAACTGTCACCTGGTGCCGAACTTTGACGCCGGCTGGCATTTTGTGCGGCACACTCCTCATTCGCGCACAGCTCCAGCGAAGTCGCTGGCCAGTGCGCGAGGATTCGGCCAGCAAATCGCGTCTACGTCTCAGCATGGACAACCGGAGGGACACGTCGCGTGGCAGGCATCAATAGTGCGCCAACCTCAATCAAAAGTTTTCGTAAATATGTTGTATTTTATATATATATATATTTTTTTCTGATTGTAATATACATCTTGAACTTTAGATATATTCGAATGCTCGGCATCTCGGTACGTGTCCGCCGCACCCTATACTTTATGCCCCTTGTCCAGACGATGCGGGCGGTGCGCCCGCTGCCTTGGGCCTCCATCCTGGCGGCGTGTTGTTCAACTTCTACTGGCCACTCCTCACGCCGCAACTCCCGCCATTGTGCTGCTCCCACGTCCGGGCCAAGATGCCTACCGCTGCAATGTGGGCCTCTGGGGTGGTGGCGGCGCTGGCTCCGATACTTGACGTTGTAACACTGGCCGGGCGGTCAGTTGTAATGGTCGCCACTCCTCGTCGGCGTCCATCGACGTCTCCGGTGGTGTGGGCGGCGGCGGTGTCACCTGTTTCGACGTCGTCGGTGGTGGCGTCTCGGGAGGCGAAATTTCCTCCAGATTAAACCCCGCGGGCTTCGTGGTGAGGGGTTCGCTCCAAGTTATGACAACCTCGGCGCGGTGCTCCAAGCTTGACCCCCCACCACCTTTCCAGCGTAGCTGGCACTTACCCTGCCTGGAGGCTCTGGCGTTTCTTCCTCCTCTGAGTCGGAAATTACGATGGTCTCGTTCCGCTCGTCCACCTCGTCCTCGTCGCTGTCGACTACAGTGATGACCTCGTCATCTTCCTCTTCGCTGGTCCGCGTCGCTCGGTGAGGTGTAGGCGGGCGCGGTGGGTGCCACAGCGGTCGCAACGGCGAGTATCGGCCGTTGCGGACGTAGTCGCTGACCAGCGACTCGTCCCACCGCTCCTCCTCCTGCAGCTTCTCCCACGCTGCGCCACTGGGCGAGCTCACCCGGCGACCATACCCTGTCCTTCTTTGGTTGCTGGTCCAGCTACCGGGCGACCACAAGCTCGTTGCGGTCCTTTTCGTCGCTGGTCCAGCTCTCTGGCGACCACGAATCATCCGTGGCCACGCTCTCCACCTCGCTGGCGGACGGCTCCAACTCCAAGTACGGCCGATGGCGTCGTAGTCGTCTCTTTGGCTGCCGGTATGGGTGGAACGGCAGTCTCACCGGCGGCAGCCGTGTTTTATTCCTGCGCGCTCGTGGTCTGGACACCGGTGTGTCCGCCCTGCTTGCTCCTCGTGCCGCTCCGCTCCAGCGTAGTCGCTGGCCAGCAACCGAGGATCGGCAGGGTGTACCCGACCGATGCCCAGATCGACGTTGGTGGCGGTGCGTTCGCTTTCCATTATCACTTTTACTAAAATAGGCCGAGCCAAAGCTCGCCTGCCCATTTTATACCCTTATGCTGCCGTGTCGCCGCTGCGTGGACGGCAGCATAACGGGTCCTCCAATCGGCCCACTCTAGCCTGCTCTACCTTATGGCTGAATTCCAGGCTGCGGTATCGCCCTGATACCGTTTTCCCTACTCTCACAGCACCCACAGCCCTTCGGTGGCCGAACACTCTAATGTCCGCTCTTCAGTGATATTTGTTGTTGGCTGTTTTATGTATCTATTATATGGGTGCCGCATGTTTTGTTGTTGGCTGTTTTGTATGTCGCTGTATGTATTGTTGTTGTCTGTTTTGCATATCGCGGTGTGTTTTGTTGTTGTCTGCATATACCGCACACCCAGCATCTTCGTGCGTTAGCGAACGCTAAGCAGCCGACGGAGGCCTTTGCCCTCGCCTATGCGTGTATGTGTGCGTGCAGAAACTCTTGCCTGGAATGCGTGCGGTTTGTTGTTGTTTTTCCGCTTTTCGCGTTCGTGCGATTAAACATGATAATACATAATCTCGGCTGCGCGCATTGTTGTTGCGTATGTACCGTACGTGGGCCTGCGTGAATGCACTGCTTGTTGTTGTATCTATGCATTGTGCATTGCGCATGCACCGACAGCTAGGTTTTTCGGTGCAGTACTGTACACTGCTTGCTGTCGTGCGCGCGCAGTTCAAACAAATTGTTGTTGTGCATCCACTATACCGTAATTTTCCCTGTGGCAACTGTTGTTTTCCCATCGCAGATGCATTTCGCAGCCGAAATTATGCACTTTTAGCAAAATTTTGTCGTCTTATTTTTTCTTCTTCTTTTTTTTTTTTGTAAGAAGCAATACACTTCGCTGTGTGATTCACTCCCTTTTTTTTTTTTTTGAAAGAAAAAAAAACAAAACAGCTTTATGGCTCACCCGTGTCTCCTCTCCACGGCTTGAGATCCGCCACATGTGCCGTCCTGGTCCGCTTTTCTGCCGCCGACCTGATCCGGCAGATGACTGGAGACACAAAACTGGCCACTATATATGGTCCTCCATAGCGTGGCGCCAGTTTTGCTGCGAATCCCTCGGCGGCATTAGACAAGTGGCGTTCCTTTGCCCACACCTTGTCACCTACGGCCGGCTTCCACTGCCGCCTCCGTAGGTTGTAATGTCGCGCCTGATCCTGTCCAGCTCTCTCCAGGCTCCGACGCACGATTTCAAACACTTCCCGCATCTTGTTGGCCCTCTCGACTGGGCTCTGTGCCTCCTGGCCTGTGCCGATAGTTTGTGCGTCGAATAGTGATTTGGGCAGCCTTGGCTCTCGCCCTTGTGTGATGAAGGCGGCCGAATACCCAGTGGATGCTGACACGCTGCTGTTGACCGCCAATGTCAACTCCGGCAATGCGTCGTCCCAGCATCTCTGGTCATCTCCAGCGAACTGCGCAATCATCGTCTTCACAGTTCTATTTGCCCTCTCAGTGGGATTCTCTTGAGGCGTGTATGGCGCTGTCAACTGGTGACGCACCCCAAGCTCCTCCAGAAACGCCTTGAACGCCCGACTGGTGAATTGGGTGCCATTGTCCGTAATGAGCACCTTCGGCGTGCCAAACCGCGCTAATATCCGCTCTCGAAATGCCTTCTGGAGAGCTGTGCTATTCGCACTCCGCAGCGGCACCATCTCCGTCCATTTCGAGAAGCGGTCTATGAAAACCAAAAGCATAGTGTTACCATGCTTTGATCTCGGCAGTGGGCCAACAAAATCTGCACAAACTGTTGCCCATGGCTCCTCGGGCACCTGTGTCAGCATTTGTCCAGCAGCTTGCAGCTGACTGGGTTTATATCGCTGACACACTTCACAGCGCTGTACGTATTTTCTTACATCCCGATACATACCCGGCCAGTAATACCGCGCTGCCACCCGAGCGATAGTTTTCCGGCTCCCAAGGTGGCCAGCGGTGGCTTCGTCGTGGTTCTCTTCCAGCACTTGTTTTCGCCGGTCTGCCGGCACGCACAACTTCCATGCAGCCACATCCTCGTGGCCGGCTTGGTGCGGGATGTGTCGATATAAGTTTCCAGACTCTTCCATATAGTCTGGAAACTTATGTGGCGCCTTCTTGATGTCCTGTCGAAGCTTGGTGAGCCAGCGACATCCTGTCCCAGCTGGCATCTCCTTGCCCTTGACCAGGCGGCACGCCTCCTCTCCCAGAGGCTGGCGTGAGAGCGCATCGGCTACCACGTTCTGTTTGCCCTTCCTGTAGCGAATCTCGAAGTCGTACTGCTGCAGCTCCAGTGCCCATCTGGCAATCCTTCCTGTTGGGCTCTCAATGGAATTGAGCCACTTCAGCGCCATATGGTCAGTGACCACTACAAATTTGTAGCCTTCCAGGTATGGCCTGAGCTTCCGTATGCCCCAGATTATGGCCAGACACTCTTTTTCAGTAGCTGAATAGTTTTTCTCAGCACTGTTCAGTGTCCGACTGGCATACGAAATGACGCGCTCTCCGTCCTCCGAGGTCTGCGTCAGGATTGCCCCAAGCCCATAATTGCTTGCATCCGTTTGCAAGCAAAACGGCTTCGAGAAATCTGGGCATGCCAGCACCGGTGACTCCGTCAGTTTAGCCTTCACGGTCTCGAACGCTCTCTGCCGCTCCATGAAGCCATGAAGCCACGCCCACGTATTGACGTAACTCTTTTACGTTTGTGGGTGGCTTCAGCTCGGCGATAGCGGCCACTTTCTCTGGGTCTGTACAAATGCCATCCTCCGTGACTTTGTGACCCAGATACTTCAGCTCTTTCTTGAAAAAATCGCACTTGTCGATGTTGATTCTCAAGTTGGCTGCCCGCAGTCGCCGGAACACCTCTCGTAGGTTGTCCATATGCTCCTGTCGCGTTCGGCCGATGACGATGATGTCGTCCAGGTAGGCAAAAGCATAGGGCATCATTTCTGGGCCGATCACCTGGTCCAATGCTCGCTGAAATGTCGCCGGTGCAGAATGGAGTCCAAACGGCATCACCTTCCACTGATAGAGCCCCTTTCCTGGCACCGTGAATGCTGTCAGGGGTCTGCTGGCCTTCTCCATCGGTATCTGCCAATACCCATCCTTCAAATCCAGGCTGCTGATGTAGCGCGCCTCTCGCAGCTGGTCCAGAATGTGATGCACACGCGGCAAAGGGTATGCATCTTTGATGGATCTGCTGTTTAGCTGCCGAAAATCCACACATAGCCGCCACTTCCCATTCTTCTTACGAACCATGACAATCGGCGCGCTATGTGGGCTCTTCGAGGGCTCGATGCAGCCTTTGGCCAGCAGCTCATCCACCTGCAGGTTGATCTCCGCCTGCATTTTTGGATTTTTGGGGAAGTAGCGCTGCTTTATGGGCCTGTTATCCTGCATCCTGATCCGGTGCTCCGTGATCCTGGTGGTGCCCTTCACATGCTGGAACTTCTCCAGCTCATGCCTCAGGAAAGCATCCACCTCTGGGTCACTGTGCATGGGCTTTGGCTGCCCCATGTTCGCCTCCATCGGCGTCGCTGGGTTCGCCTCCACGCTGGCCACAACCACGGATAGCTTCTCCTCCGGCTGTCCGCTCGACTGTGAGGTTCTTGGCTCGACCTTCAATGTCAAGCCACCGCACTCCAGTGTGGTGCCCATGCTGGCCAAGAAATCCCAGCCCAGCACTAGATCTTCGATCACTCCTGGCAGAATCAGCAACGGAATCTGTATCTGCTGATTCCCCAGGCTGATGGTCGCCTCCAGTTGCGAGTCCACCTGACTGCAGCTGCCGTCCGCTAAACGTATGCGCCGCCGTGTAGCACGCACCACGCCCACTCCTCTGAGCTCGTCAGCAAGCTTTTCGCTGATAAAGCTGCTTGTGGCTCCCGTGTCGATCGTAGCTCTTTGATGAGTGGCTCCAATGGCCACGATCGCCGACATCTGGCTGCCTTCATCCTGGAGACGGCCCACTAGTGCCTGGGGGCTCCTGACTGCTTCTCCCGCTCGCCCCTGGATGGCGGGTGTCGCTTCTCGTTTCCCGACTGGCAACAGGCAAACGTTCTCACTCCAATGCGCCCGCACTGCCAGCAGAAATCTAGTGCCTTGTTGCGACACGTGAACGCGCGGTGCCCCTCCTGACCACACACTCGGCATGCCTTGGACGGATTCGGGATGTGTGTCCTCGTTCCGGTTGCGCCTTTCCTCGGCGCAGGAGAAAGTTTCGCCTCATCTTCCATGCGGCGATACTCCACATCGCCTCCAGCGTCGTCCATGGCCATCAGTCGTGACCGGCCAGTCCGTGGCTGTTGTCGCAACCTCTCGCGATCCCTCTCTAGCTCCTCGAACTCGTCCGCCAGGTGCATCAATTCCACCAGACTCTGGAATTGATATGGCCGGGCGTAGGCACGCAGATCGGGCAGGCTGTTGTTCTAGATGAGCTTCATCTCGCGGTCTGCTCCATAGCGCAGAGGCCGCATGAGCGTCTGCATCTCCACCATGTAGACTTTGAAGCACTCATCTACCATCTGCCTCCGGCGTTTGACGTCATCCTCCAGCTTCTCCAGATAGCCTCTGGGCAGGAAAAACTCCTGGAAGCTGCGCACGAATGTCGCCCACGCCGTCCAGTGCCGATTGTTGGCCACGTACCACTTCAAGGCCATGCCTTTCAGCAGCTCTGGCATCGCTCTCGGGATCATATCCAGATCCAGGCCATATGTGTCAGCCGACCACTCCACCTGCTCCAAGAACTCCAAAGGCTTCGTGGTGCCATCGAAGCGGAAGCTCCACTCCCTCACTTGTTTGGCCACCTTTGGGTATTCTTGAGCGGTGCTGTCGTGTCCTCGCGGCCTGATCTCTGGTTGCGGGGTAGATGTGGCTCTCATCTCGCTTTGACGCGTGTTCTGGAGTCGTGCCGTAGCGCTCGTGGAGGGCACACACAGCCGCGCCACATGTGCAAGCTCCGACTCCAGCTCGTCGTCCGCGACGGCGGTCGTTGCCTCGTCTCTGAGCGAGGCACGGCGTCCATGCAGTCGCCCCAATTCGGCGATCCTCAGTGAGTAAGGAATGCTTCCTTCATTCCTCTCAACCCACTCGCCGAACTGTCTCCGCATGACGTCCAGTGTGCCTGACAAGCTCACTCCGAACTCGTCGCCGTAACGCAGCACTTCATCTTTTTTTAGATTATATACCCACACTCGCACCATGTTCACAAATATCTACTAATTTAACTCTTATCGCAGGGCCCCACGTTGGGCGCCAGTTGTAACGAACCTTCGGTTTATCCCGAGTCTAAGCTGGGCTAGTTTCAGCTGACTGTGGATTCGTTGCCAACAAATTTATTTGTTGGAGCCCCTGCGATAATTAATTAGACTTTGTGATTTAGGTTTTGTAGCGTAATGGTATATTTTCTTAAATAAATATGAAATGTACACGTCACTTATGCAAATGTATGCTGGCTCGCTGGTTTGCATAGCGATGCACACCTACTGAGCGCTTGTTCAACGCACTCCGGCTGGGAGAGTGTTGTGCTAAACACGCTAGTTGTCTGCAAGGATTTGAGAAAACGCCAGGATTCAGATCTGTAAACTCTGGCGGTTCGCACAGCTATGCAGATCCCTCCTACAATCTCGCTCACTCACAGCACAACACTAGCTTCGTTCACTCACAAGCACTTCTCTTACGCACGGCTACGCGAACTCACCCAGGTGTGCAGGCCTCGCTTACGTTGCTGATATGCACCGATGTCCTGATCGGCGCCGCTGATGATCTGCAAGGATTCCCACTGGATGTCCTTGTTGTTCCCACGATGTCCTTGCTGTTCCACGATGTCCTGGGAGTCCTGTTTGCCACTCGCGTTGACTTAATTTCGACACTTTCACTTTTGTAGCTTTCGACAGCAACACACTCTCGTATCGTGCTTCGACTTCTTTTTCGACTTCTATGATTTTTGACCTCTTGTATGGAGCCGCTGGTGGCCTTTTATACCCCAGCCACAGGCCCTGCTTCGTATGGTAACGGGGCCTGTTCGGCTCTGGAGCGGGGCCTTTCTGCCGTTATGGTCCATAAAACGGTAAAGTGGCGTGATTTTGGGTGACGCCACTTTCCCGCCAAACACGTGGCAGCCTCCCATTGGCCGAAGTACCGTTGGCGCCCTACGAGTGAAAGTGTCCACTACTATCACTCGGCCCAAACGGCACCTCGGCTAACGGTCCCCGATGATCGTCGTGCGTGCGACGCGAACCCATTGCTGGATCTGTAGGAGCGAAAGAGACCGCCTTTAAAAGGACTTTGACCCCCCTTTCCAGTGCGAGGGTCGCTCCTACAGTATTCGCGTCGCTGTGTGGAGCAACATGTATATGCACGTATATGCATATAAACGCACAGCAAATACATACGTTTATATACATTACTACGTGCATACCCATATTGCTCCTCACAATATGCAGCAAATATAAACATAACAAGTAAGAAAGCTCTAGTCGAGACTGCTCGACTAGGAGATACCCTGAACCCTCCATGCTGATGTTCCAATCATTCTGCACACATACATACTGCATCCACCCGCACGCAAGGGCCCGCGCTCTGCTAACTGCGCAGTAAGCAGCGACAGCGCTTGGGCTGCGCTGCAGTGTGGGCCATATTATGAGAATTTATTTGTTGAATAATTTCATTTGTAGACGTACAATCTTAATGAAACTTTCAGAACGTAATCATTATGTGTAAATGTGTGTACATTCCAAAGCACAAGTCTCTAGTACTTGATATACGTTTTTTACAAATTTGTGGCGAAGGGGGCGTGGTATCCAAAATCTGTAAATTACAAAATGTGTGTGCCCATCAAATGTATATACACAGTAAATCTGAAGTCTCTAGGTCTAATAGTGTTCAAATTAGGCTGAAAAAGCAGTATAAATTTATCGATTATCCTCGATAAAAATGATATCGAATGAGTTATCGAAAAAATATGATAAACTCGTACTGCGTATGGTATACACGAGTATGCATACAAAATTTCAGCTCTCTCGCTCCTTTAACTTCTGAGATCGACGCACTCATACGGACGGACGGACAGACGGACAGGGCTATATCGACTCAGCTCATCGTCCTGATCAAGAATATATATACTTTATGGGGTCTGCGATGATTTTTTCTGCCTGTTACATACTTTTCACAAAACCATTATACCCTGATTTCCCATTTTCAATGGGTTCAGGGTATAAATATAAAGAAGAAATCAAAACACATAAAATACACTGAGAAAAAAAAGATGATGAATAAAATTTAAATTAAATAGATAGAAAGAATTTAGGGTAAATAAATAATAATAATATAAATAAAAATATTTTTTTTTACAATTTTTAATAAACCTATATATTTATACATAAATTTAAACAAATAAAAATGCAAATAAATATAAAAAAATATTTGAAGATAAATGATAGAATAAATAAATGATAGAAAAATTTATATAAGATAAATACGATCGGCGGAAAAAAAAATTCAATAATAAAATAAAAATTCAATATTTTTTTTTACAATTTTCAATAAACCTATATATGTATACATAAATTTAAATAAATAAAAATGAAAATATATATAAAAAAATATTTGAAGATAAATGATTTTGATTAGATAAATACGATCGGCAGAAAAAAAAAATTCAATAAACGTATATCTGTAAATGAAGTTTAAAAATTGATTTTGAATAAAGATGAAGTTAGTTAGCATATAAGTTTTGTATATTAGTTCTAAGAACATTATTTTTTTGAGCGTACTCAACAATAAATTTGAAAAAATTAATGAATTCAAAAAGTTACAGTTATTGAGAAGGAATCATGAAATTTTAAAAGTCAAGTAAATTTGGTTATATTTTGGGGTAGGAAGTCGTCAGATTTTTTTTCCCCTTCACTTCGGTCATGTAGACCATCTTTAGGGATCTTAACAATTAAAATTTGTATTCGGAGATTTGAGAGGTAACAAAGAACCCCCGCACACTCCCGAATGAATCTTTCAGTGTACCGACTCCAAAATGGGGCATACTAGACTCGAGTTTACTTTTATACAAAGCTAGTAGCCGCATATTTTATATTGTAAATATCCGATACGCTCAAGATAATATGACAATAAATTTATAATCGGGTTTTCATTCTTGATAATAAAAGTTGGTCGATGTGGTACAATAATGTTGTAATTAGTACATTACTTCATTGATGAATGTTGCTTCGTCAATTGGACATCGGATGTTAGATGCAATAGCCCACTGTGTATATCCTTATGTGCTTATACCAGAAATTAAAAAAAAATATGGAATTGACTTCCTTCCCATTTATATTAACCAAAAAAAATTCATTATTAACTTTAAATTAGAACAATTTATAGTTTTTCCAAATTTTATAGGAGGTTTTTTGTAGAACTGTTTTGAGGTAGTAGTTGAAGCCACTATGCCTCTTGCTCGTAGTCCGCAATTCGTTAAATGCCGAATTAAAAAGAGGCTAGGCAATAGCTTCTATATTTTGGAAAATTTACAAGGTAAATAAGTTGGAACTTATCATAGATTCGTATCTCATTCCCGCTAATCTTTTAACTATCGTATCAGATTATCGTGTATGTAATGGTCGTAGCAGAGATATTGTACATAAATATTGCAGTGCATATCATTCGCGACAAATGTGTC
This sequence comes from Drosophila mulleri, assembly GCA_035047565.1. Lineage (NCBI taxonomy): Eukaryota > Metazoa > Arthropoda > Insecta > Diptera > Drosophilidae > Drosophila > Drosophila mulleri. The sequence continues at coordinate 80,753 of JAWNPK010000047.1, read as the reverse complement.
GCCTGCACTGCAATGACCGCTGAGCTTCCCAAAAGGCGAGCCTCGAGAGCGAGCTTTTGAGAGAAACTTTAAAAGCTTTGGGACCAAGAAGAGGAAGAGCGGAGACTGGAATGTGGGACTATAAAAAGCATCACATGGGTCAAATAGTTCTTTTCCGGCATCACGAGATTATCAAGTCAAAATTTGGTTGTGCTGAAAATTTAAAAGTATTAACCTTATAACTAAACCAAAAAAATAAAAGCAAAATTTTGACAAAATAAAACTCACGAACCCAAAGATTAAGCAAGTGCAAACGATCGCGTTTGATTTTTTGGCTTTAAATTCTATTGAATTTGCAGCGCGCAGCTGCCGGTCTCAAAATATATGTTAGATATACATATATACATTTATTTATATATATACATATATATATATATCAGGTACGTGAAAAAGAGTGTTCAGAAAAAAAAAATCAAGTAATTAAGAAAGATTTTCCTTTTTTTCAGGGGGAGACGGGGGAGAGGAAGGGCAGCATCAAAAGAAAAAAACACGAAAAAACCCAACAAAATAGAAAACAAACTTTAGTGCGCGAAACAAATAAAACCAAATAGAAAACAAAACAAGTAAGAAAGCTCTAGTCGAGACTGCTCGACTAGGAGATACCCTGAACCCTCCGTGCTGATGTTCCAATCATTCTGCACACATACATACACATGCATCCACCCCCACGCATAGGCCCGCGCTCTGCTAACTGCGCAGTAAGCAGCGACTGCGCTTGGGCTGCGCTGCAGTGTGGGCAATATTATGAGAATTTATTTGTTGAATAATTTCATTTGTAGACGTACAATCTTAATGAAACTTTCAGAACGTAATCATTATGTGTAAATGTGTGTCTCTAGTACTTGATATAAGTTTTTTACAAATTTGGGGCGAAGGGGGCGTGGTATCCAAAATCTGTAAATTACAAAATGCGTGTGCCCATCAAATGTATATACACAGTAAATCTGAAGTCTCTAGGTCTAATAGTGTTCAAATTAGGCTGAAAAAACAATATAAATTTATCGATTATCCTCGATAAAAAAGATATCGAATGAGTTATCGAAAAAATATGATAAATCGTACTGCGTATGGTATACACGAGTATGACTACAAAATTTCAGCTCTCTAGCTCCTTTAACTTCTGAGATCGACGCACTCATACGGACGGACGGACGGACGGACGGACGGACGGACGGACGGACAGACGGACAGGGCTATATCGACTCAGCTCATCGTCCTGATCAAGAATATATATACTTTATGGGGTCTGCGATGATTTTTTCTGCCTGTTACATACTTTTCACAAAACCATTATACCCTGATTTCCCATTTTCAATGGGTTCAGGGTATAAATATAAAGAAGAAATCAAAACACATAAAATACACTGAGAAAAAAAAGATGATGAATAAAATTTAAATTAAATAGATAGAAAGAATTTAGGGTAAATAAATAATAATAATATAAATAAAAATATTTTTTTTTGCAATTTTTAATAAATCTATATATGTATACATAAATTTAAACAAATAAAAATGCAAATAAATATAAAAAAATATTTGAAGATAAATGATAGAATAAATAAATGATAGAAAAATTTATATAAGATAAATACGATCGGCGGAAAAAAAAATTCAATAATAAAATAAAAATTCAATATTTTTTTTTACAATTTTCAATAAACCTATATATGTATACATAAATTTAAATAAATAAAAATGAAAATATATATACAAAAATATTTGAAGATAAATGATTTTGATTAGATAAATACGATCGGCAGAAAAAAAAAATTCAATAAACGTATATCTGTAAATGAAGTTTAAAAATTGATTTTGAATAAAGATGAAGTTAGTTAGCATATAAGTTTTGTATATTAGTTCTAAGAACATTATTTTTTTGAGCGTACTCAACAATAAATTTGAAAAAATTAATGAATTCAAAAAGTTACAGTTATTGAGAAGGAATCATGAAATTTTAAAAGTCAAGTAAATTTGGTTATATTTTGGGGTAGGAAGTCGTCAGATTTTTTTTCCCCTTCACTTCGGTCATGTAGACCATCTTTAGGGATCTTAACAATTAAAATTTGTATTCGGAGATTTGAGAGGTAACAAAGAACCCCCGCACACTCCCGAATGAATCTTTCAGTGTACCGACTCCAAAATGGGGCATACTAGACTCGAGTTTACTTTTATACAAAGCTAGTAGCCGCATATTTTATATTGTAAATATCCGATACGCTCAAGATAATATGACAATAAATTTATAATCGGGTTTTCATTCTTGATAATAAAAGTTGGTCGATGTGGTACAATAATGTTGTAATTAGTACATTACTTCATTGATGAATGTTGCTTCGTCAATTGGACATCGGATGTTAGATGCAATAGCCCACTGTGTATATCCTTATGTGCTTATACCAGAAATTAAAAAAAAAATATGGAATTGACTTCCTTCCCATTTATATTAACCAAAAAAAATTCATTATTAACTTTAAATTAGAACAATTTATAGTTTTTCCAAATTTTATAGGAGGTTTTTTGTAGAACTGTTTTGAGGTAGTAGTTGAAGCCACTATGCCTCTTGCTCGTAGTCCGCAATTCGTTAAATGCCGAATTAAAAAGAGGCTAGGCAATAGCTTCTATATTTTGGAAAATTTACAAGGTAAATAAGTTGGAACTTATCATAGATTCGTATCTCATTCCCGCTAATCTTTTAACTATCGTATCAGATTATCGTGTATGTAATGGTCGTAGCAGAGATATTGTACATAAATATTGCAGTGCATATCATTCGCGACAAATGTGTCGCCTGCACTGCAATGACCGCTGAGCTTCCCAAAAGGCGAGCCTCGAGAGCGAGCTTTTGAGAGAAACTTTAAAAGCTTTGGGACCAAGAAGAGGAAGAGCGGAGACTGGAATGTGGGACTATAAAAAGCATCACATGGGTCAAATAGTTCTTTTCCGGCATCACGAGATTATCAAGTCAAAATTTGGTTGTGCTGAAAATTTAAAAGTATTAACCTTATAACTAAACCAAAAAAATAAAAGCAAAATTTTGACAAAATAAAACTCACGAACCCAAAGATTAAGCAAGTGCAAACGATCGCGTTTGATTTTTTGGCTTTAAATTCTATTGAATTTGCAGCGCGCAGCTGCCGGTCTCAAAATATATGTTAGATATACATATATACATTTATTTATATATATACATATATATATATATCAGGTACGTGAAAAAGAGTGTTCAGAAAAAAAAAATCAAGTAATTAAGAAAGATTTTCCTTTTTTTTCAGGGGGAGACGGGGGAGAGGAAGGGCAGCATCAAAAGAAAAAAAAACACGAAAAAACCCAACAAAATAGAAAACAAACTTTAGTGCGCGAAACAAATAAAACCAAATAGAAAACAAAAAACAAGTAAGAAAGCTCTAGTCGAGACTGCTCGACTAGGAGATACCCTGAACCCTCCGTGCTGATGTTCCAATCATTCTGCACACATACATACACATGCATCCACCCCCACGCATAGGCCCGCGCTCTGCTAACTGCGCAGTAAGCAGCGACTGCGCTTGGGCTGCGCTGCAGTGTGGGCAATATTATGAGAATTTATTTGTTGAATAATTTCATTTGTAGACGTACAATCTTAATGAAACTTTCAGAACGTAATCATTATGTGTAAATGTGTGTCTCTAGTACTTGATATAAGTTTTTTACAAATTTGGGGCGAAGGGGGCGTGGTATCCAAAATCTGTAAATTACAAAATGCGTGTGCCCATCAAATGTATATACACAGTAAATCTGAAGTCTCTAGGTCTAATAGTGTTCAAATTAGGCTGAAAAAACAATATAAATTTATCGATTATCCTCGATAAAAAAGATATCGAATGAGTTATCGAAAAAATATGATAAATCGTACTGCGTATGGTATACACGAGTATGACTACAAAATTTCAGCTCTCTAGCTCCTTTAACTTCTGAGATCGACGCACTCATACGGACGGACGGACGGACGGACGGACGGACGGACGGACAGACGGACAGGGCTATATCGACTCAGCTCATCGTCCTAATCAAGAATATATATACTTTATGGGGTCTGCGATGATTTCTTCTGCCTGTTACATACTTTTCACAAAACCATTATACCCTGATTTCCCATTTTCAATGGGTTCAGGGTATAAAAAATATAAAGAAGAAATCAAAACACATAAAATACACTGAGAAAAAAAAGATGATGAATAAAATTTAAATTAAATAGATAGAAAGAATTTAGGGTAAATAAATAATAATAATATAAATAAAAATATTTTTTTTTACAATTTTTAATAAACCTATATATGTATACATAAATTTAAACAAATAAAAATGCAAATAAATATAAAAAAATATTTGAAGATAAATGATAGAATAAATAAATGATAGAAAAATTTATATAAGATAAATACGATCGGCGGAAAAAAAATTCAATAATAAAATAAAAATTCAATATTTTTTTTTACAATTTTCAATAAACCTATATATGTATACATAAATTTAAATAAATAAAAATGAAAATATATATAAAAAAATATTTGAAGATAAATGATTGTAGAACAATTTGATTAGATAAATACGATCGGCAGAAAAAAAAAATTCAATAAACGTATATCTGTAAATGAAGTTTAAAAATTGATTTTGAATAAAGATGAAGTTAGTTAGCATATAAGTTTTGTATATTAGTTCTAAGAACATTATTTTTTTGAGTTCGTACTCAACAATAAATTTGAAAAAATTAATGAATTCAAAAAGTTACAGTTATTGAGAAGGAATCATGAAATTTTAAAAGTCAAGTAAATTTGGTTATATTTTGGGGTAGGAAGTCGTCAGATTTTTTTTCCCCTTCACTTCGGTCATGTAGACCATCTTTAGGGATCTTAACAATTAAAATTTGTATTCGGAGATTTGAGAGGTAACAAAGAACCCCCGCACACTCCCGAATGAATCTTTCAGTGTACCGACTCCAAAATGGGGCATACTAGACTCGAGTTTACTTTTATACAAAGCTAGTAGCCGCATATTTTATATTGTAAATATCCGATACGCTCAAGATAATATGACAATAAATTTATAATCGGGTTTTCATTCTTGATAATAAAAGTTGGTCGATGTGGTACAATAATGTTGTAATTAGTACATTACTTCATTGATGAATGTTGCTTCGTCAATTTGACATCGGATGTTAGATGCAATAGCCCACTGTGTATATCCTTATGTGCTTATACCAGAAATTAAAAAAAAATATGGAATTGACTTCCTTCCCATTTATATTAACCAAAAAAAAATTCATTATTAACTTTAAATTAGAACAATTTATAGTTTTTCCAAATTTTATAGGATGTTTTTTGTAGAACTGTTGTGAGGTAGTAGTTGAAGCCACTATGCCTCTTGCTCGTAGTCCGCAACCTTCCCCCCCAAAATTCACACCCCACTAAAACTTTTCCAAATTTTCATAAAATTTTAATGCGAAGTTAGCACCGCAATTCGATAAATGCCGAATTAAAAAGAGGCTAGGCAATAGCTTCTATATTTTGGAAAATTTACAAGGTAAATAAGTTGGAACTTATCATAGATTCGTATCTCATTCCCGCTAATCTTTTAACTATCGTATCAGATTATCGTGTATGTAATGGTCGTAGCAGAGATATTGTACATAAATATTGCAGTGCATATCATTCGCGACAAATGTGTCGCCTGCACTGCAATGACCGCTGAGCTTCCCAAAAGGCGAGCCTCGAGAGCGAGCTTTTGAGAGAAACTCTAAAAGCTTTGGGACCAAGAAGAGGAAGAGCGGAGACTGGAATGTGGGACTATAAAAAGAGTCACATGGGTCAAATAGTTCTTTTCCGGCATCACGAGATTATCAAGTCAAAATTTGGTTGTGCTGAAAATTTAAAAGTATTAACCTTATAACTAAACCAAAAAAATAAAAGCAAAATTTTGACAAAATAAAACTCACGAACCAAAAGATTAAGCAAGTGCAAACGATCGCGTTTGATTTTTTGGCTTTAAATTCAATTGAATTTGCAGCGCGCAGCTGCCGGTCTCAAAATATATGTTAGATATACATATATACATTTATTTATATATATACATATATATATATCAGGTACGTGAAAAAGAGTGTTCAGAAAAAAAAATCAAGTAATTAAGAAAGATTTTCCTTTTTTTCAGTGGCCTCATGTCTATCCCAGCATAACTCTAAGAGACGGGGGAGAGGAAGGGCAGCATCAAAAGAAAAAAACACGAAAAAACCCAACAAAATAGAAAACAAACTTTAGTGCGCGAAACAAATAAAACCAAATAGAAAACAAAACAAGTAAGAAAGCTCTAGTCGAGACTGCTCGACTAGGAGATACCCTGAACCCTCCATGCTGATGTTCCAATCATTCTGCACACATACATACACATACATCCACCCCCACGCATAGGCCCGCGCTCTGCTAACTGCGCAGTAAGCAGCGACTGCGCTTGGGCTGCGCTGCAGTGTGGGCAATATTATGAGAATTTATTTGTTGAATAATTTCATTTGTAGACGTACAATCTTAATGAAACTTTCAGAACGTAATCATTAATGTGTAAATGTGTGTCTCTAGTACTTGATATACGTTTTTTACAAATTTGGGGCGAAGGGGGCGTGGTATCCAAAATCTGTAAATTACAAAATGTGTGTGCCCATCAAATGTATATACACAGTAAATCTGAAGTCTCTAGGTCTAATAGTGTTCAAATGTAGGCTGAAAAAACAATATAAATTTATCGATTATCCTCGATAAAAAAGATATCGAATGAGTTATCGATAAAATAGTGATAAACTCGATACTGCGTATGGTATACACGAGTATGACTACAAAATTTCAGCTCTCTAGCTCCTTTAACTTCTGAGATCGACGCACTCATACGGACGGACGGACAGACGGACGGACGGACGGACGGACGGACGGACGGACGGACGGACAGACGGACAGACGGACAGGGCTATATCGACTCACTCATCGTCCTGATCAAGAATATATATACTTTATGGGGTCTGCGATATTCCTTCTGCCTGTTACATACTTTTCACAAAACTATTATACCCTATTTCCCATTTTCAATGGGTTCAGGGTATAAAAATCCCAGAAGAACAAAAACTGTGTAAAATTATGCATATATACGATATATGCAAAACTGAAAACGTAGAAAAAAAATGTATAGATATAAAAATATATAATATATGAAATAGTAATTTAAAAAAAATAGTGTAGTAATAGTGTAGTGTAGCATATAGGATAACAAGTATAAAAAAAAAAGAAAAAATTTCATAACATAAAGAAAAAACTCCACAAAAAGAAATCCAAAACGAAATTGAGCAAGACAATTAAATTGTCGTCGACAGTAAGTTAGATTTTTTGCAGATTTTGCAGAAGAAGTGCTTAAAGAGAAGAGCAGAAAAATATAATGTTTTAATAAGTCAAAAAAATATGGAATCTATAATTAACCTATAAATAAATAACAAAGAAAAGAAAAGAAAAACAAGTAAGAAAGCTCTAGTCGAGACTGCTCGACTACGAGATCCCCTGAACCCTTCAAGCAACAGCCTCATTTTTTCTCTCCTTACACAAACACACACATACACACGCAACACACATACATAGACACCCATAGGCGCGCACGCATGCTGCAGTGTGGGCTCACTATGGGAACTTAATTGTTTAATAACTTTTTTTCTGGACGTACGTTCTTCATGAAACTTTTAGATTGTGGTTTTATCATTAATATGCGTATATTTGCCAAAGCTCAAGTCTCTAGTATTTGAAATACGCCTTTTACAAACTTATGGGTGAGGGGGTGGATATAGGGGTGGGAGGTGAAATTGAACAAAAATCGAAATTCTATAACGTACATATCAATCTACATTTAAAATTTGGATACTCTAGCTCTAAAGATGTAGGAGATATAATTTTATAACTGTCTTTCGATAAGGTTTTTTATCGATAAAAAAATAACGAGACGAGTTATCGATGTTTGGTGATAAACTCGATATGCGCGCTGTATATACGGTCATTTTAAAAAAAAGTTCAAGTCTCTAGCTTCTATATCTTCTGAAATCGACGCGTTCATACATACGGACGGACGGACGGACGGACGGACGGACGGACAGACAGACGGACAGGGCTAAATCGACTCAGTTCGTCGCCCTGATCAAGAATATATATACTTTGTGGGGTCTGCCACGCCTCCTTCTCCCTGTTACATACTTTTAACAAAACCATTATACCCTGATTTCCCATTTTCAATGGGTTCAGGGTATAACAAGTAAGAAAGCTCTAGTCGAGACTGCTCGACTACGAGATACCCTGAACCCTCCGAGCAACAGCCATTTCAATAATTTTTAGTGTCATTCAGCTTAAACAAACACACACACACACACGCAAACACATACATAGACACCCATAGGCACGCACGCATTAACAGGCATGGGCTGCAGTGTGGGCTTACTATGGGAACTTAATTGTTCAATAACTTTTTTTGTGGACGTACGTTCTTCATGAAACTTTCAGAATGTGGTTTTATCATTACTATGCGTATATTTGCCAAAGCTCAAGTCTCTAGTATTTGAAATACGCCTTTTACAGAGATGAGGGTAAGGGGGTGGATATAGGGGTGGGGGGTGAATTATAACAAAAATCGAAATTCTATCACGTGCAGATCGAGTCTACATTTAAAATTTGGAGACTTTAGCTCTAAAGGTGTAGGAGATATAATTTTATAACTGGTTTTCGATAAGGTTTTTGATCGATAAAAAAATAACGGGATGAGTTATCGATTTTTAGTGATAAACTCGATATGCGCGCGCTATATACGAGCATTTTAAAAAAAAGTTGAAGTCTCTAGCTTCTATATCTTCAGAAATCGACGCGTTCATACATACGGACAGACGGACAGACGGACAGACGGACGACGAAGACGGACAGACGGACATGGCTAAATCGATTCAGTTTGTCGCCCTGATCAAGAATATATATACTTTGTGGGGTCTGCCACGCCTCCTTCTCCCTGTTACATACTTTTAACAAAACCATTATACCCTGATTTCCCATTTTCAATGGGTTCAGGGTATAAAAAGAACAACAAATTAAAATATATATGATCAAATTACAATATATATATGAATAAATAAGAAATATAAAGTACAGCAAATCAAAAGAGAAAAAAAGAAAAAAATGAATCACACAGTTAATACCCTTTAACGAAAACTTAACGATAAAGTTTAAATAAATAAATAAATTAAAATTCAATAATTAGATAGCTAACAAAAATAAAACAAAAACAAGTAAGAAAACTCTAGTCGAGACTGCTCGACTACGAGATACCCTGAACCCTCCGAGCAACAGCCATTTCAATAATTTTTAGTGTCATTCAGCTTAAACAAACACACACACACACACGCAAACACAATACATAGACACCCATAGGCACGCACGCATTAACAGGCATGGGCTGCAGTGTGGGCTTACTATGGGAACTTAATTGTTCAATAACTTTTTTTGTGGACGTACGTTCTTCATGAAACTTTCAGAATGTGGTTTTATCATTACTATGCGTATATTTGCCAAAGCTCAAGTCTCTAGTATTTGAAATACGCCTTTTACAGAGATGAGGGTAAGGGGGTGGATATAGGGGTGGGGGGTGAATTATAACAAAAATCGAAATTCTATCACGTGCAGTCGAGTCTACATTTAAAATTTGGAGACTTTAGCTCTAAAGGTGTAGGAGATATAATTTTATAACTGGTTTTCGATAAGGTTTTTGATCGATAAAAAAATAACGGGATGAGTTATCGATTTTTAGTGATAAACTCGATATCCGCGTGCTATATACGAGCATTTTAAAAAAAAGTTGAAGTCTCTAGCTTCTATATCTTCAGAAATCGACGCGTTCATACATACGGACAGACGGACAGACGGACGGACGGACAGACGGATAGACGGACAGACGGACATGGCTAAATCGATTCAGTTTGTCGCCCTGATCAAGAATATATATACTTTGTGGGGTCTGCCACGCCTCCTTCTCCCTGTTACATACTTTTAACAAAACCATTATACCCTGATTTCCCATTTTCAATGGGTTCAGGGTATAACAAGTAAGAAAACTCTAGTCGAGACTGCTCGACTACGAGATCCCCTGAACCCTTCAAGCAACAGCCATTTCAATCATTTTTAGCGTCTCTCTGCTTACACAAACACACACATACACACGCAAACACACATACATAGACACCCATAGGCACGCACGCATGGGCTGCAGTGTGGGCTTACTATGGGAACTTAATTGTTTAATAACTTTTTTCTGACGTACGTTCTCCATGAAACTTTCAGATTGTGGTTTCATCATTACTATGCGTATAATTGCCAAAGCTCAAGTCTCTAGTATTTGAAATACGCCTTTTACAGACTTATGGGTGAGGGGGTGGATATAAGGGTGGGGGGTGAAATTGAACAAAAATCGAAATTCTATAACGTACATATCAATCTACATTTAAAATTTGGATACTCTAGCTCTAAAGATGTAGGAGATATAATTTTATAACTGGTTTTCGATAAGGTTTTTGATCGATAAAAAAATAACGAGATGAGTTATCGATTTTTAGTGATAAACTCGATATCCGCGTGCTATATACGAGCATTTTAAAAAAAAGTTGAAGTCTCTAGCTTCTATATCTTCTGAAATCGACGCGTTCAAACATACGGACAGACGGACAGACGGACGGACGGACAGACGGACGGACAGGGCTAAATCGACTCAGTTCGTCGCCCTGATCAAGAATATATATACTTTATAGGGTCTGCCACGCCTCCTTCTGCCTGTTACATACATTTCAACAAAAACATTATACCCTGATTTCCCATTTTCAATGGGTTCAGGGTATAAAAAGCCGCCCGCCATATACCCCATATTTCTACACTTCACAGCTGACACCACCACGCAGAAAGCGCTTTCGACGCGGGAGTAAAAGCAAACTTTAACCCTATGCGCCCCTATCCCCAATGATATGAATTGAAAAAAATAAAAATTTAATAAAAGAAAAATTAAAGTTTGTTTAAATAAACTGAAAAAAAAAATTTTTTATATTAGAAAAATATTAAAAAAAACAAGTAAGAAACTCTAGTCGAGACTGCTCGACTACGAGATCCCCTGAACCCTTCAAGCAACAGCAAACACACACACATACACACGCAACACACATACAAAGACACTTAATTTTAATAACTTTTTTCTGACGTACGTTCTTCATGAAAATTTTAGATTGTGTTTATATCATTAATATGCGCGTATGCCAAAGCTCAAGTTCTAGTATTTGAAATACGCCTTTTACAAACTTATGGGTAGGGGGTGATATAGGGTGGGAGGTAAAATTGAACAAAAATCGAAATTCTATAACGTACATATCAATCTACATTTAAAATTTGGATACTCTAGCTCTAAAGATGTAGGAGATATAATTTTATAACTGCATTTCGATAAGGTTTTTGATCGATAAAAAAATAACGAGATGAGTTATCAATTTTTAGTGATAAACTCGATATGCGCGCTGTATTACGGTCATTTTAAAAAAAGTTCAAGTCTCTAGCTTCTATATCTTCTGAAATCGACGCGTTCATACATACGGACAGACGGACGGACGGACAGGGCTAAATCGACTCAGTTCGTCGCCCTGATCAAGAATATATATACTTTGTGGGGTCTGCCACGCCTCCTTCTCCCTGTTACATACTTTTAACAAAACCATTATACCCTGATTTCCCATTTTCAATGGGTTCAGGGTATAAAAAACAATGAATAAAAATTTTGTTTCTTTCTTTTACTTTGCTGTTATCCATTATATTATTTTTATGTGAATCTATTTGTGTTTATACATATGCAGCAAATATAAACATAAATATAAAGAAGAAATCAAAACAAATAAAATACACTGAGAAAAAAAAGATGATGAATAAAATTTAAATTAAATAGATAGAAAGAATTTAGGGTAAATAAATAATAATAATATAAATAAAAATATTTTTTTTTACAATTTTCAATAAACCTATATATGTATACATAAATTTAAAAAAATAAAAATGCAAATAAATATAAAAAAATATTTGAAAATAAATGATAGAATAAATAAATGATAGAAAAATTTATATAAGATAAATACGATCGGCGGAAAAAAAAAATTCAATAATAAAATAAAAATTCAATATTTTTTTTACAATTTTCAATAAACCTATATATGTATACATAAATTTAAATAAATAAAAATGAAAATATATATAAAAAAATATTTGAAGATAAATGATAGAATAAATAAATGATAGAAAAATTTTGATTAGATAAATACGATCGGCAGAAAAAAAAAAATTCAATAAACGTATATCTGTAAATGAAGTTTAAAAATTGATTTTGAATAAAGATGAAGTTAGTTAGCATTGCAAGCATTTATATATATAAGCTTTGTATATTAGTTCTAAGAACATTATTTTTTTGAGTCTGCGTACTCAACAATAAATTTGAAAAAATTAATGAATTTCAACAAGTTACAGTTATTGAGAAGGAATCATGAAATTTTAAAAGTCAAGTAAATTTGGTTATATTTTGGGGTAGGAAGTCGTCAGATTTTTTTTCCCCTTCACTTCGGTCATGTAGACACATCTTTAGGGATCTTAACAATTAAAATTTGTATTCGGAGATTTGAGAGGTAACAAAGAACCCCCGCACACTCCCGAATGAATCTTTCAGTGTACCGACTCCAAAATGGGGCATACTAGACTCGAGTTTACTTTTATACAAAGCTAGTAGCCGCATATTTTATATTGTAAATATCCGATACGCTCAAGATAATATGACAATAAATTTATAATCGGGTTTTCATTCTTGATAATAAAAGTTGGTCGATGTGGTACAATAATGTTGTAATTAGTACATTACTTCATTGATGAATGTTGCTTCGTCAATTTGACATCGGATGTTAGATGCAATAGCCCAGTGTGTATATCCTTATGTGCTTATACCAGAAATTAAAAAAAAATATGGAATTGACTTCCTTCCCATTTATATTAACCAAAAAAAATTCATTATTAACTTTAAATTAGAACAATTTATAGTTTTTCCAAATTTTATAGGAGGTATTTTGTAGAACTGTTTTGAGGTAGTAGTTGAACCCACTATGCCTCTTGCTCGTAGTCCGCAACGTAATTCCGCATCTCCTAATCAAATTCTAAGATCACCAATGGGTTTACAGTCTCCCACATGCAGACTATTTCAACGACTTTATATTGATATTCAAGGACCACATCCCAGAACTAAAAGTGGTACTATAGGCTTCTTGATTGTTCTAGACCATTTTAGCAAATTTAGCAAACCTCCTTAAAGGACGGTCAGGAGGTTTTCAGAAGAAACTTTAGTCTCAGTAAATTTTCACAAAATTTTAATGCGAAGTTAGCACCGCAATTCGTTAAATGCCGAATTAAAAAGAGGCTAGGCAATAGCTTCTATATTTTGGAAAATTTACAAGGTAAATAAGTTGGAACTTATCATAGATTCGTATCTCATTCCCGCTAATCTTTTAACTATCGTATCAGATTATCGTGTATGTAATGGTCGTAGCAGAGATATTGTACATAAATATTGCAGTGCATATCATTCGCGACAAATGTGTCGCCTGCACTGCAATGACCGCTGAGCTTCCCAAAAGGCGAGCCTCGAGAACGAGCTTTTGAGAGAAACTCTAAAAGCTTTGGGACCAAGAAGAGGAAGAGCGGAGACTGGAATGTGGGACTATAAAAAGAGTCACATGGGTCAAATAGTTCTTTTCCGGCATCACGAGATCATCAAGTCAAAATTTGGTTGTGCTGAAAATTTAAAAGTATTAACCTTATAACTAAACCAAAAAAATAAAAGCAAAATTTTGACAAAATAAAACTCACGAACCCAAAGATTAAGCAAGTGCAAACGATCGCGTTTGATTTTTTGGCATTAAATTCAATTGAATTTGCAGCGCGCAGCTGCCGGTCTCAAAATATATGTTAGATATACATATATAAATTTATTTATATATATACATATATATATATATCAGGTACGTGAAAAAGAGTGTTCAGAAAAAAAAATCAAGTAATTAAGAAAGATTTTCCTTTTTTTCAGTGGACTTTTATCCATTTTCTTCTTATTAGATACCCTAACTTTACGCCAGCAAGGGTAACCTTGAAGAGCGGAAGTTAGGGTACTATAAGCCGGCAGAGCAGCCTATCGCCTAAGCGACGGGGGAGAGGAAGGGCAGCATCAAAAGAAAAAAACACGAAAAAACCCAACAAAATAGAAAACAAACTTTAGTGCGCGAAACACATAAAACCAAATAGAAAACAAAAAAATCCCAGAACAACAAAAACTGTGTAAAATTATGCATATATACGATATATGCAAAACTGAAAACGTAGAAAAAAAATGTATAGATATAAAAATATATAATATATGAAATAGTAATTTAAAAAAAATAGTGTAGTGTAGCATATAGGATAACAAGTATAAAAAAAAAAGAAAAAATTTCATAACATAAAGAAAAAACTCCACAAAAAGAAATCCAAAACGAAATTGAGCAAGACAATTAAATTGTCGTCGACAAGTGATAAGTTAGATTTTTTGCAGATTTTGCAGAAGAAGTGCTTAAAGAGAAGAGCAGAAAAATATAATGTTTTAATAAGTCAAAAAAATATGGAATCTATAATTAACCTATAAATAAATAACAAAGAAAAGAAAAGAAAAAAAAGAACAACAAATTAAAATATATATGATCAAATTACAATATATATATGAATAAATAAGAAATATAAAGTACAGCAAATCAAAAGAGAAAAAAGAAAAATGAATCACACAGTTAATACCCTTTAACGAAAACTTAACGATAATGTTTAAATAAATCAATAAATGTTGAAATAAATTAAAATTCAATAATTAGATAGCTAACAAAAATAAAACAAACAAGTAAGAAAGCTCTAGTCGAGACTGCTCGACTACGAGATACCCTGAACCCTCCGAGCAACAGCCATTTCAATCATTTTTAGTGTCTTTCAGCTTATACAAACACACACACACACGCAAATACATACATAGACACCCATAGGCACGCACGCATTAACAGGCATGGGCTGCAGTGTGGGCTTACTATGGGAACTAAATTGTTAAATAACTTTTTTTGTGGACGTACGTTCTTCATGAAACTTTCAGAATGTGGTTTTATCATTACTATGCGTATATTTGCCAAAGCTCAAGTCTCTAGTATTTGAAACACGCCTTTTACAGAGATGAGGGTAAGTGGGTGGATATAGGGGTGGGGGGTGAATTATAACAAAAATCGAAATTCTATCACGTGCAGTCGAGTCTACACTTAAAGGACGGTCAGGAGGTTTTCAGAAGAAACTTTAGTCTCAGAATTTTCACAAAATTTTAATGCGAAGTTAGCACCGCAATTCGTTAAATGCCGAATTAAAAAGAGGCTAGGCAATATCTTCTATATTTTGGAAAATTTACAAGGTAAATCTCATTCCCACTAATCTTTTAATTATCGTATCAGATTATCGTGTATGTTAAGGTCGTAGCAGAGATATTGTACATAAATATTGCAGTGCATATTATTCGCGACAAATGTGTCGCCTGCACTGCAATGACCGCTGAGCTTCCCAAAAGGCGAGCCTCGAGAACGAGCTTTTGAGAGAAACTCTAAAAGCTTTGGGACCAAGAAGAGGAAGAGCGGAGACTGGAATGTGGGACTATAAAAAAAGTCACATGGGTCAAATAGTTCTTTTCCGCCATCACGAGATTATCAAGTAAAAATTTGGTTGTGCTGAAAATTTAAAAGTATTAACCTTATAACTAAACCAAAAAAATAAAAGCAAAATTTTGACAAAATAAAACTCACGAACCCAAAGATTAAGCAAGTGCAAACGATCGCGTTTGATTTTTTGGCATTAAATTCAATTGAATTTGCAGCGCGCAGCTGCCGGTCTCAAAATATATGTTAGATATACATATATACATTTATTTATATATATACATATATATATATCAGGTACGTGAAAAAGAGTGTTCAGAAAAAAAAAATCAAGTAATTAAGAAAGATTTTCCTTTTTTTCAGTGGACTTTTATCCATTTTCTTCTTATTAGAAACCCTAACTTCACGCCAGCAAGGGTAACCTTGAAGAGCGGAAGTTAGGGTACTATAAGCCGGCAGAGCAGCATAACGCCTAAGCGACGGGGGAGAGGAAGGGCAGCATCAAAAGAAAAAAACACGAAAAAACCCAACAAAATAGAAAACAAACTTTAGTGCGCGAAACAAATAAAACCAAATAGAAAACAAAAAAATCCCAGAAGAACAAAAACTGTGTAAAATTATGCATATATACGATATATGCAAAACTGAAAACGTAGAAAAAAAATGTATAGATATAAAAATATATAATATATGAAATAGTAATTTAAAAAAAATAGTGTAGTGTAGCATATAGGATAACAAGTATAAAAAAAAAAGAAAAAATTTCATAACATAAAGAAAAAACTCCACAAAAAGAAATCCAAAACGAAATTGAGCAAGACAATTAAATTGTCGTCGACAAGTGATAAGTTAGATTTTTTGCAGATTTTGCAGAAGAAGTGCTTAAAGAGAAGAGCAGAAAAATATAATGTTTTAATAAGTCAAAAAAATATGGAATCTATAATTAACCTATAAATAAATAACAAAGAAAAGAAAAGAAAAACAAGTAAGAAAACTCTAGTCGAGAGTGCTCGACTACGAGATCCCCTGAACCCTTCAAGCAACAGCCATTTCAATCATTTTTAGCGTCTCCCTGCTTACACAAACACACACATACACACGCAAACACACATACATAGACACCCATAGGTGCGCACGCATGGGCTGCAGTGTGGGCTTACTATGGGAACTTAATTGTTTAATAACTTTTTTTCTGGACGTACGTTCTCCATGAAACTTTCAGATTGTGGTTTTATCATTACTATGCGTATAATTGCCAAAGCTCAAGTCTCTAGTATTTGAAATACGCCTTTTACAAACTTATGGGTGAGGGGGTGGATATAAGGGTGAGGGGTGAAATTGAACAAAAATCGAAATTCTATAACGTACATATCAATCTACATTTAAAATTTGGATACTCTAGCTCTAAAGATGTAGGAGATATAATTTTATAACTGCATTTCGATAAGGTTTTTGATCGATAAAAAAATAACGGGATGAGTTATCGATTTTTAGTGATAAACTTGATATGCGCGCTGTATATACGGTCATTTAAAAAAAAAGTTCAAGTCTCTAGCTCGTATATCTTCGGAAATCGACGCGTTCATACATACGGACGGACGGACGGACGGACGGACGGACGGACGGACGGACGGACGGACGGACGGACGGACGGACAGACAGACGGACAGGGCTAAATCAACTTCTCTCGTCGCCCTGATCAAGAATATATATACTTTGTGGGGTCTGCCACGCCTCCTTCTCCCTGTTACATACTTTTAACAAAACCATTATACCCTGATTTCCCATTTTCAATGGGTTCAGGGTATAAAAAAAGAACAACAAATTAAAATATATATGATCAAATTACAATATATATATGAATAAATAAGAAATATAAAGTACAGCAAATCAAAAGAGAAAAAAAAAATTAATCACACAGTTAATACCCTTTAACGAAAACTTAACGATAATGTTTAAATAAATCAATAAATGTTGAAATAAATTAAAATTCAATAATTAGATAGCTAACAAAAATAAAACAAACAAGTAAGAAAGCTCTAGTCGAGACTGCTCGACTACGAGATACCCTGAACCCTCCATAACCGCTTGCTCTCAGTACTTGGCCCTCCGCCAATTACTATTACTATTACTTCTATTATTCCTACCACACTACTGAGTACAACGATTTGAATTACCGCCATTTTGCGTGTGCTTAATAAAAATAAGTTTTTAAAGAAAAATAAACACACGTGTTCTTATTGAAGACCACATCCCTACAACTTTGCTTATTTGAAGACTCCACCCTGCAACATTTGGTCCTTCGAGCCGGAGTTATACATATCCACCAGCGATTCTTAGGAGTGTCAGATAAGTAATTGCTTACATTTCTCTCACTGCAACTTGCATATATCAGTGCATACCGGCATTTGTCATTCGACAGTTCCGCCATATATGTATGTTTTACATTTGTTGGGCTCAGCAATCATCGCTTCATTATAATTAAGAGCGGCAGTTCATAGAATATGTTATCATTTAAGAGAATTTGTAACGGAGATCACGCTCTCCCTTTTGCGTTGTGTCTTTCACCCACGCACCGGCTCAGCTTAATCCGCCGGCTCGCGTACATTGTACTTAGTATGCAATTAACTCGTGTTTAGAGCAGATGCAGTGTTAGATTGACTATTACAAACATAGTAGCGGACAGCACGACAGCCTAGTCGCTTGCTCGCGTCTATCACATAAACTCTGTAAACTCTAATAATCGCTAATAAACTAATCATTAAGTGAATTCAATCGTTTAATAATTTAAAGCTATTCGAAAAATCTCGATAGCTCAACATTTGGTGACCCCGACGTGATTTTTTCTCTTTTCGTTTCTTTCTACATATTTACATATATATATTGACAGCATCACATACATACATACGTGAACATAAGCAGTGTATATAGCGATTAGTTGAGTGCCGTTACTTTACCAATTCGCCAGGCACTCTTTCGTTCGGTCTGCAATACACTGGCGCCCGTAAAAGTAGTACACATGCGAAAACTTCTGCAAATGACAATCTAATAAAGAATCAGCTAATTTCTCAACTATTTCTATGTTTAGTGACTGCGTGTTCTAAAGCTTCAATCTATAAGTGATTAAGTTTGCATAAGCACAGTGTAATTACATGCTTGCCGTTATTCTTCGTTGGCATTGTACTCTTTCGCCACGGCTGCGATACGAGCGCGTCCATAATAATCGTACCGGTGTGCAACAATTCATACGTGTCTATTATTTGAATACCATTTGCCAGTTTATTAAAGTTGCAAGTACTCTGCTCGACAAATACGACTTATTCCAAGTTTGTGTCTGCGCTATAGCGTATATACATTTACTTTACTCTTGCAATCACGCTCGCACCAACGACTTTGAACTCTATTCGTGTTACTCTTGCTGTACTCGTCATGGCGAATTTAGATGCTAGTGCAGTTGCTCCCGAAGATCGCGTGCGGTTTTATAAGCTCAAGGTACAGTCGGTGTTTGAACGCGTAAAAAAGCTACAACCCAAGGTCGATTCAGATGCTCTTGCCGATCACAGTGACAGCGTTCTAAATGTTCTACTGGAGCATATCGACAAGCTAAGCCACTCCTTTAGCAAAGCCCATGAAAGTCTAGAGGAGCTCGACTTTACTGAGATGTCCAGCAATTTGCGCACTGACTTTGATGATTTAATAATGGTCATGCAGTCAACAATAATGTCCGAAGTGCAAAGTCGTACTGCTCAAGCGCATCATAGTTCCACGTTTAGTCGTCCAATTGACCCTCCTCTCGCATCCGCTCCCAGATTGCAGCCTGCGCCTGTGTTGCCGCCATTAAAGCTACCTACGTTCAGCGGTGGATATGCTAATTGGGCTGACTTCTACTCAATGTTTTCTACAATCATTGAAAGTCGGCCAGAAATCAGCAATATGGAAAGACTTCAGCACCTCCGGTCCTGCCTCGATGGCGCAGCGTTGGATACGGTTCGCTCTTTGGAAATTTCGAATGATAATTATACAATTGCCATAAATTTATTAAAGCAGAGATATGATAATCGACGTTTAATCTTCCAGGCCCACATCGTAAGGATCTTAGGTCTCAAAAGAGTAGAAAATGGATCCATAATCAAGCTGCGTGAGCTATCTGACAGCTTCAATGTCCATATGCGTGCGCTCAGTAGTCTGGGTACAACAGAGCAGATAGCCAGTGCCATGATTGCTCAGATACTGCTACAGAAGCTTGATGAGTCCTCACAAGCTAAATGGGAAGAGAAATTGGACAACTCAGAGATGGCTCTTCAGATACCCAGATATGAAGAAGTCTCCTCATTTCTTGAGCTTCGTTGCCGTACTTTGGAATCGATGAAATTTGCTCTTACAAACTATTCGTCAAGTAAGCCGATGAATTCTTGCAGTAAGGTTGCTACCAGTAGATCAGCATTTCTCGTAACCGGCCACAGTACGCACAGTTGCAATTTTTGTAATGATCTTGAGCACACAATCTACAAATGCCCAAGATTCGCAAACTTGTCTCCTAGTCTTCGCCTGAATGAGGTCCGAAAGGCTGGCTTATGTTTGAATTGTCTCAAGGGAGGTCATCAGTCGCGACAATGTGGCTCGCGCAGTTGTCGGGTCTGTGGAGTCAAGCATCATACGCTTCTTCATCTCGGCCACTCCAGCACATCACAGGCAGCAATTCCGCCCCATCAACAATCTTCAACATCAAGAGTACAGACCATCCCTCAGCCCTCAGCACCAGCCACTACTCTCTTATCCAAGGATCTGCACAGCGATGTGCTCATGGCTACCGCAGTGGTTCTGGCAAGGAATCGGTTTGGCGAGCTTGTTCCTTGTCGTGCACTTTTAGATTCAGGCTCTCAACTACATCTCATTACAGCCAGATTTGCGAATCTCCTGCAACTTAAGAGAACAAAATCGGTGGCATCTGTATGCGGCGTAGGCGACTACAATGTTGCCATGGATGGTAGCAGCATTTGCCTCACTCTTCAAGCTCATGCATCTGAATATACAACTAGCATGACGGCTATGGTAGCTGCAAATATAACTGGCAGGCAGCCCAGTTCTAATGTGAATACGAGCAATTGGAGCATGCCGCACAATATAGTGCTGGCAGATCCAGCTTTCCATAGGCCGCAACGAGTAGATCTGCTTATCGGAGCTAGCCTGTTTTATGATTTGCTCTGTGTGGGACAAATCAAGTTGATGCCTGGATTTCCATTGTTACAGAAGACTCGTCTTGGTTGGGTTGTATCAGGTGGCGAGGCTCGCAACCACAACGCCGTGCTAATAGCTTCAAAGGCGCCTTCGGATCCGATTACAGACTCCTGTGCTGATATCAAGTTGGACAGTCTCGTTCGTCGCTTTTGGGAAGTCGAGCGCTGCAGCGATTCCATTGTAAGGTTCAGCAAGGAAGACTCAGACTGCGAAGCGCATTTTGCGAGGTATTACAATCGATTGGCTAGTGGCCAATATACAGTACGCCTGCCTGTTAAGCTTAGTTGCGAACTTCTTGGAGATTCTTATGAGCAAGCGCGACATCGGTTTCTCAATTTGGAAAAGAAATTGAGTCGTTTGCCGCATATAAGGTCTCAATACTCAGCATTTCTGAAAGAGTATCTTGAACTTGGTCACATGTCACGCGTTCCTCTAAATTCATTCCATCTATGCAGATATTTTCTTCCTCATCACTGCGTTCTGAAGGATGATAGCACAACTACCAAGCTTCGCGTCGTCTTTGATGGATCTGCATCTACAACAACTGGGCATTCGTTGAATGACATTCTAATGTCAGGTCCCGTCATTCAGCCAAAATTAGTCGACATATTATTGCGCTTCCGATCTTATCCAGTTGCACTCACCGGCGATATTTGCAAAATGTATCGTTGCGTGAAAGTACCTGAGCCGGACAGCTATCTACAATGCATTTTATGGAGGAATTCCCCAGATGATGAGTTGGAAGTTTTCAGGCTTGATACGGTAACATATGGAACAAAACCAGCGTCATCTTTGTCTGTGCGCGCCATGCATCAGCTTGCCGTAGATGAAAGGAACGCATTCCCAGTCGGGTCCGACGTATTGCTTCGCGATTTCTATGTTGATGATTTGATTAGTGGAGGAAATTCAGTCGAAGAAGCAAAACTTGTTATGCAAGAGACAGCTGGAATCTTGGCTTGTGGGAAGTTTAAATTGAGGAAGTGGTGTTCAAGCCATCCCATGGTACTGGACGGCGTAACAGACTGCGACAAGGAATCGCTCATTAGGTTCAATGATGGCAGCGACATTACAAAGACACTTGGCCTTGCATGGGATCCGGCATCTGATCAACTTCTTTTCTCATATCTAGCCCTGAATTCAGCCTCTAAGCCCTCCAGGCGCTCTGTTCTCTCGATTTTCATTGTTGGTCTGACTCTACTGTTGCGCTTTCTTGGATCAATGACGAGCCCGGACGATTTAACGTTTTTGTTTCAAATCGCATCGCCACGATACAAGATCTCACATCAGCAATGGAATGGCACTATATACCTACAACACTGAATCCCGCGGATATATTATCTCGGGGTGCATTGCCCTCGGATTTAAATGCATCATTACATTGGTTCAACGGTCCAGGTTTCCTCTGTAAGCCCAGATCTCAGTGGCCAGTCTCAGCACTTCCAGAAAGAACTTCAATTGAGCGTCGAAGAACTGTGCTTCTTGTAAAGGACGCAGTCCATGATGTCTCTATGGACTGCAAGTTTGTGAATTCCTTCAGCCGCTTGCAGCGTACGTTTGCATACGTATCAAAGTTTATTAAAAAAAGTCATGGTCCAGGAATAACCCTAGCAGACATCCGGAACGGCACTCATATACTGTTAAGAATGATTCAACGAACACATCTCTCAGACGACATAAATGCTCTTCGAAATAAGGGAATGGTTCCGTCATCCAGCAGTCTAGCCTCGCTGTCACCGTTCCTTGATGAGATTGGGCTGCTACGTGTCGATGGTCGTCTCAAAAACTCAACTTTAAATTTCGATAGTCGCCATCCAATTATTTTGCCCAAAGTTCATCCAGTAACTAGAGCCATCATAATGCATTTCCATCAGCGAAACTTGCACGCTGGTCCCCGAGCAGTGCTTGCGTTGGTTCGTTCCCAATATTGGCCAATTGGAGGTAGAAAAACTGTAGCCAGTGTAATTCAGAGATGCGTAATTTGCTTTCGTGCAAGGCCTCGACTCGTTGAACACATAATGGCAGATCTACCCAAGGATCGAGTCAACGGCTATCGGGTCTTTGGAGTGACTGGAGTTGACTTTTGCGGACCCTTCTTTTACAAGCCTGAGTCACGAAATAAGGCGCCTGTGAAATGCTACGTTTGTGTGTTTATTTGTTTTGCTACGAAGGCTATTTGGTTGGAGTTAGTCAAGGATTTAACTACCGCGGCTCTTTTGCATGCACTTCAACGTTTCATATGCACCAGAGGAAAGCCAAGTCAAATCTGGTCGGATAACGCCACAAACTTTCTTGGTGCCCGCAACCAGCTTCAGGAGTTGAAGCGTCTATTTCTGTCAGACACCCACCAGAAGGCTGTGAAGGATTTCTGTTTGGCAGACTCAATCGAATGGCATTTCATCCCTCCACGATCGCCTCACTTTGGTGGCTTGTGGGAGGCTGCAGTGAAGACAGCGAAGCATCATTTTTACCGATGTGTTGGGTCCTCCGTCCTAACTTACGATGAGCTTCGCACACTGGTTTGCAACATCGCTGCTGTCGTTAATTCAAGCCCTTTAGTTTCGATTTCAGAGCACCCATCAGACATAGACGTGTTGACTCCTGCGCATTTCCTCAACGGTGGCCCTCCTTCGTCCTTCAGCGAGCCAAACCTGACAGGGCTCAAATTTAATCGTTTGGATGCTTGGCAGCGCGTAAGCTATCTCCAGCAGGTGTTCTGGACTCGTTGGCGGGACGAATATCTCAACTTGTTACAACAGCGAGTGAAATGGAGAACCTCCAAACCTGGCTTGGCTATTGGCAACATAGTTCTTGTGAAGGATGAGAATCTACCTTCACTTAAGTGGCCACTAGCCAGAATAATCGAACTTATCCCTGGAAGTGATGGCGTTGCACGGGTAGCCCTACTAAAAACTGAAGCTGGCGAGATAAGAAGAGCTACAAATAAGCTGTGCTTGCTGCCCCTTAAGGATTCTGTTGAAGACTAAGTCTTCAACGGGGGGAGGATGTTGGGCTCAGCAATCATCCCTTCATTATAATTAAGAGCGGCAGTTCATAGAATATGTTATCATTTAAGAGAATTTGTAACGGAGATCACGCTCTCCCTTTTGCGTTGTGTCTTTCACCCACGCACCGGCTCAGCTTAATCCGCCGGCTCGCGTACATTGTACTTAGTATGCAATTAACTCGTGTTTAGAGCAGATGCAGTGTTAGATTGACTATTACAAACATAGTAGCGGACAGCACGACAGCCTAGTCGCTTGCTCGCGTCTATCACATAAACTCTGTAAACTCTAATAATCGCTAATAAACTAATCATTAAGTGAATTCAATCGTTTAATAATTTAAAGCTATTCGAAAAATCTCGATAGCTCAACAACATTGTTGTGCAAGTTGCATCCCACTAATATATATATTCTTATATATTAGACACGAATCTGAATATATATATTCTTATATATTCAGATACGTGAACTCCAAGTCATACATACATACATATATGTATGTATACATTAACCTTCAAGTCCGTTGTATATTCAATTCCGAATCTTTCCGTCTTGCTAAGACATAACACACAATATCCTTTGTGTCTTGTCGCAATTCAATTCCAATCATAATAGTCCGATTGCACACATTTAATTGCGATTCCACTGCATATACATACACATATACATATGCACATCTGTTTGTACATTCCACACCATAAATATATATTAAAATAAATAAAGATAAAACAGAAAAAACATATCCTTGTCGTTTTATTACAATTTATTTTAAATTTTTATATTTTCATATTTACATATCACATATTTATTATATATTTATTTTCACATATTTATATTTGCATTTTTTTCCTTGTACGTGTGTGTGTGCTAATTGTGTCTCCGCTGTGCTCTGCAATCTAAATATAAGAGGGTAGTAAACATATGTACATACATATATCCATATGAATGTACATATAAAGCAGCAACACAATTAACACATAATTAATTAACATATTAACAAAACACACATCATAATACTTGCAAAAAAGAGAAAATAATAATAAATATATTCCACTTGTTGCTTCGTGTGCAAACGCTAGTGATCGCATTTAGAAAAATTTGCATATCCACATATACCAATAACAAGATTTATCGACAGCCGCCACAATTCCGTGGCGATACCTTGGTTCTTAGAGATCACAGCGCGCAACTATTGTTTTTTGATACCGATAGTTGAAATAATAATATATATATAAAACCACAAAAAAATATTAGATCAAAACAGAGCGGAACATAATTAATTAAATAGCAAATACATATAAAAGTGTACATTTTAATAATTTTAATTTTTTTAAATATTTTGATACATATACATTTTTATTTAATTTAATTTTTACTATTTTTTTTTATATTCTTCGATTTGCATTTTTTGTTGTTTCTCTTTGAGGATTTAGTTAATATTCTTCCCGTTTGTTTTTTGTTATTTTTTCTCCTTTTTTTGTGTTTTTATTTATTATTTCCCATACAAAACGTTTGTTTGGTCTGATAAATTTCGATTCGGTGATCGAACTCCGCCTTCATTGCCGACTCTCCAGGCTTTGCTTAACCGGTGTCCGAGTAAGCCTCCATGTCCGATCGTTCTAGCCGAGCGCAGCTGATCGTTCATTAAGCGCAGTGCTTCTGCATCACCCATTCCGTCCGGGAAACCGCAGACAAGCAGCACTTTCAAGCGTAGTCCGGTCGTCACCCGATCCAGTCCAAAGCCCGCAAGTCCGTCTAAAATGTCTCTGTCCGACTTCATCGCTGCTGCGGATAGGCTCATCAAATTCGAGGCCCGCATCGACGGTCCCGGAGATTCTAACGCCACTCATGCGGCTCAGCTCCGGGCCTTCGAGATCCGCCGAGATCGTGTCAAGGCATTATGGGATGATGCTGAACAGCAGTACAAGGTCTGTGCCAGAGCGTTGAGCCAAGGGGCGAGCAGTGGCGAAGTTGAAGCCATGGAGGCTAAATTCGACCATTGCTATACTGTGTATGAGCGGTGTACGACGCACCTGGGGGTGCAAATCGATGCACTTTCCGCATCGAGTACACCGCCCGCTCCTATGTCCGCTCCTTTCGCCTCGTCTGGAGGCTGTCGCCTGCCACCCGTTGATACGGAAGTTTTCCATGGCGACTACCTGCGCTGGCCAACATTCCGTGATCTTTTCACTGCAATATATATCCAAAATCCGCGCCTGACTCCGGTGGAAAAGTTATTCCACCTAAATTCAAAAACAGCAGGTGATGCAAATGCCTTAGTCGCCGAGTGCCCGCTCACGAACGATGGCTTTGCATCGGCCTGGGACGCCTTGTGTGACCGGTACGAGAACAAGCGACTGTTAGTGAACAGTCAGCTTAAGATCCTTCTCAATCTCCCCAAGGTCACCAAAGAATCAGGCGCGGCTCTCAGAGAGTTGCATGGCACCATCCATCGGTGTGTCACTGCCATCGAGCAAGCTCAGATCTCTACGGAGAACTGGGATTGTATCCTTGTGTTCTTGTGTACTTCCAAGTTACCTGAACACACTCGATCTCTCTGGGAGCACTCATTAACTCGAAAATCAGACATCCCAGCCTGGAAAGACGTAAGTCTGTTCATCAGCGAACATGCTCGCGCGCTTGAAGCTATGGAAGGTGATAGGTCCCTCCCCAAAGTCCCAGGTGCAGACCCGAAATCCACGGCCAGCACCTCTAATAAAAAGGTCCATGCCTTCGAGACACAAGTTCAGCCCAAATCCAAAAAGTGCGATTTGTGTGCTAAAGAGAACCATCCGGTTCGTCTGTGTCCTCGCTTCAGCCAAATGTCCTTGGCAGCGCGCGAAGCATACATAAAGCGAAGGCAACTTTGCCTGAACTGTTTTGCTCAAGGGCACCAACTGCGCGACTGCACTAGTATTCACAATTGCGCCAAGTGCAAGGGGAGGCACAATACACTGCTTCACCGTGAAGGCTCCACAGCAAACAGCTCCTCATCCGGAGCCGCTGCGACTCCAGGTACGTCCGAAGTACCTCGTAGCGTGCAGTCTTATTTCACGGCTGATACTCCAGGGGGTCCTACTTGGGACGGCCGTAATTGATGTGTGTCACTTGGGGGTCACATATCCAGCCAGGGCTCTAATCGACTCGGGGTCCGAAGCAACGTTCATTTCCGAACGATTATTCCGTCTGATGAAGCTACCATTCCGATCCGTGCAAACGCAGGTGTCCGGTCTAGGCCACTCCGTGGCAGCCAAATCGACGAAGCTTTGTGATTTCCATATCGGCACTCCGCTGAAACCCCGAATTCGAATTGAGGCCTCAGCTTTAGTCATCCCACGGCTCTCCGGCAATCTGCCATCGTACCCCATTCCACAAAATCTCTTGAACAATCTGCCCGACATCCCATTAGCTGATCCACTTTTCTTCAAGAGCGCTCAAATTGACGTTCTTTTAGGCGCGGATATCCTTCCGTCGATCGTTCAGGGGGCTTCCGCCCTAACCTCTGCGGATCACTAATGGGCCAAGAAACAATCTTTGGCTGGATTCTTACGGGTCCAGTCACAAAGAAGCCTCAAGAGGCAATTTCCGCTTTCACGACTAGGGTTACCGTTCTCCACGATGAGAAACTCGACCATCTCATCACCAAATTTTGGGAGGTGGAGAATCTCCCCAAGGTAGCCAGTGAGCCGGACTCTGCGTGTGAAGATAATTTTGTCCGAACCACACGGAGAGACAAGTCTGGCTCCTACGTCGTGACTCTTCCGTTTAAAAATCCGGATCACCCTGACTTAGGTCATTCGCGATCCATCGCTCTGGGGCAGTTTCTCAAAAATGAGAGCAGGTTGTCAAAGAATCCGATACTCAAGGCCGAATACGAAGCTATCCTGCAAGAGTATCTCGACTTGGGTCATATGAGGCCAGTGTTTTCACATTGCAATCCTGCAATGAGTAACTTTTACCTGCCTCACCACGCAGTGTTTAAGCCCGACAGTACCACCACCAAAGTGAGGGTGGTGTTCAATGCATCGTGCCCATCTTCCAATGGGAAGAGCCTGAATGATATTCTTCATCCTGGCCCGGTCCTTCAGTCCGACCTCACGATGCAAATCCTCCAATGGCGATACTATCGATACGTGTTCAATGCAGATATCACTAAAATGTATCGCCAAATTCGTGTTGATCCAAAACACACCCCTTTCCAACGAATCCTGTTCCGTAAGCCAGACGGCAACATCGGGGACTTCGAGCTAAGCACCGTCACTTTTGGAGTAAACTGTGCTCCCTTCCTGGCTTTGAGAGTTCTCAAACAGCTCGCAAATGACGTGAGATCCCGTTTGCCTCTCGCCAGCAAGGTCATCTCCGAGTGCATGTACGTCGATGACGTACTTGCAGGAGCACATTCCAAAGAAGAGGTGATCGCAACCATCGCCGAACTCATAGAAGCTCTGGAGAGTGCGGGGTTTCCATTAAGGAAGTGGACATCCAATTCCATGGATTGTCTAAGGGCTATTCCAAAGAGTCATCGGCTGTGCGAGGACTTCTTAGAGCTAGAAGATTCAAGCACAGCAAAGACTCTAGGCCTACGTTGGCAAGCGCAAGCCGATCTGTTCCTTTTTTCGCTCCCTAACATTCCTCTCCAGGAGACCTACACAAAGAGGTCGGTCCTTTCACAGATCGCCAAGTTGTTCGACCCCGCAGGGTGGTTGGCACCTTTTGTCATCCGAGCAAAAATATTTATGCAAGCGCTCTGGCTACGCGATTTAGATTGGGACCAACCTCTGCCGGGTGATCTCCTCACCCAATGGCAAGAGTTTCTCCTCAGCTTCTCCAGCCTTCGGGACATTCGTGTGCCTCGATGGGTACATTTCCAACCTCGAGCCACTATCCAATTGCATGGGTTTTGTGACGCATCTGAGCGTGCTTACGGAGCAGCTGTCTATCTCCGTGTAGAACTTGGCAACCAGATCTTCGTCAATCTGCTCTCCGCCAAAACGAGAGTCGCTCCGATCAAATCCATTTCTATACCCCGCTTGGAGCTTTGCGGTGCTGTCCTTCTGACCGACTTATGCTCAGTACTGCTCCCGGCATCCCCGGCAGTCAGTTTTCAGTCCTTTTACTGGACCGATTCGACTATTGTCTTAGCCTGGCTAAACAAGCCTGCCTGCAATTGGACAACCTTCGTCGCAAATCGGATCAGTAAAATAACTGAGCTCACCAATCCTGGTGACTGGCATCATGTCAGCTCAGAGCATAATCCTGCGGATCTAGCTAGCAGAGGAGCTCATCCTCAAGAACTTCTTTCAAATCCGCTATGGTTCCATGGCCCAGATTGGCTTCGACTTTCCCAGTCTCAGTGGCCAATCATTCCTGCTCTTAGCTTGGAGATTGCTCTAGAGAAAAGGGCATCTAAAAGTCATGCTGCCACCTTGACTCCTCCAGCTGAATTCATAAGCAGGTTTTCAGAACTTCATCGAGCCCTCCGTGTCACCGCTTGGATGTTTCGTTTCATCAACCGGTGCAGGAGATCCGCTCCCCCTCCATCGCAAGAGCTCAGTGCTGATGAATTGCACTTTATTCAGTCCAGGTTCATCTCCTTGAGCCAAAAAAGAATCTACTCAAACGAGATCAGCTGCTTACGTGCACAGAAACAACTTCCGGCCTCAAGTTCACTCCGCAATCTTAATCCTTTCCTGGATAGTAAAGGTATCCTGAGAGCATGCGGACGCATAAGGACATCCGCCTCCTTAAGCTATGACGAGCGCCACCCCATCATCCTCCCTTCTTCGTGCTCTTTCACAAAGCTGCTGGTCCGCTTCACCCATCGCATATCCTTGCATGGCGGGAACCAATTAATTGTGAGACTCATCCGTTCACAATTCTGGATCCCTAAGCTGAAGGTCCTCATCAAATCGGTGATAAACTCATGCAAGTCCTGCGTAGTTTACCGTAAGCGTCTCCAAACGCAAATGATGGGCGATCTGCCAGCTGATCGCACAACCTTCACCAGGCCCTTCACCGTCGTAGGCGTCGACTTTGCAGGCCCCTTCGATGTGAAGAATTACGCCGGACGTGCCTGCCTCATCACAAAGGGGTACGTCTGTGTGTTTGTGTGTTTCAGCACCAAGGCTATCCATCTCGAGGCCACGTCCGACTTAACCACCGAAAAATTCTTAGCGGCGTTCTCCCGCTTGGTGGCTCGGCGTGGATGTCCGCAGAAGATTTACTCCGACAACGGGAAAACGTTTGTCGGAGCCGCAAAGACTTTATCACGAGACTTTGTGGAATCACTCCGATCCGAGGTGCTTGCAAAGCACTCTCTCCATAGCCTATCCTGGCATTTCAACCCACCGAGCGCACCACACATGGGCGGCTTGTGGGAATCAGGGGTGAAGAGTTTCAAGGCCCTATTCTACAAATCCACTGCCACGTCGAAATATACTTTCGAAGAGCTTTCGACCCTCTTGGCAAGAATAGAAGCCTGCCTCAACTCGAGACCGATAGCACCCATGTCCGAGGATTCCACCGATTTACAAGCCCTTACTCCAGGACACTTTCTAGTCGGTGGGCCTCTTATAACTATTACTGAGCCCAGAATTACGCAAGATGCGATGTCTATCCTGAATCGCTGGCAGCGACTTAAGGCTCTTCACCAACAATTCTGTTTCCGTTGGAAAGAAGAGTATCTTAAGGAGCTGCATAAACGTAATAAATGGCAATTCGTACAACGAGACTTGAAGGTCGGCGACATGGTCATCGTGAAAGACGACAATGTCGCCATCAACGAGTGGCGGCTCGGCCGTGTCCACCTCACGCACCCAGGAGATGATGGGAAGGTCCGAGTGGCGGACATTCTCACCTCTCGGGGCATTGTCCATAGACCCGTCCATAAGTTGGTCATCCTACCAACGGACGATAACACCGCTGTGATGTCCAACTAACCATGAATGTGCCTATAATTCCGTCACTCACCACCCCCGCACATCTCTCCTTTTCAGCTATGTCATCAGCCAATCATTCAATTCAATCCGTGGAGACACCTGGCATCAATTCCTTCCGATGCCGCGTGTGTAGAGGGGTCCACGCTCTGCGGAAGTGCAGGCGTTTCCTGGGCCTTCCGGCCGAAAAACGTCTTCGCGCCGTACTCATAAACAAGTACTGCGCGAATTGTCTGGCGCACCAGCACTCCGGGCAATCCTGCCGAAGCAAAGCGAAATGTAAGACGTGTGGCCAGAGCCATCACACGCTGCTGCATTTGCCTGGAGCTCGTCGCCGACAGCGACGTCGTCCCGCTGCAGCCCCTATCAGCGGGCCCACCTCCTCCGCCTTCGCCGGGACACCTACACCCCAAAAAGGATCCCGCAAAGGACGACGCCACCAGGCAGCATCCAGGGCCACGAAGGAAGCCACGCCGCCGCTGAGCACGCTGATGCAGCACAAGGCCGTCAGCATCCTGCCCACGGCAATTGTCGTTGTGCAAACAGGCCAGAAAGATTTCGATGTGAGGGTGTTGATCGATCCGTGTAGCCCTACTACTCGGATCAATGCTTCATTGGCAAGGGCCATGGGTTTTTCCGCCACTAGCGTGGGTCCGGGAGAGGTGTGCACGGCGACCATCTGCTCAAAAACATCAGATTTTCACATTGACGCTATCCTGCAATTAGACCCGCAGCTCAATTGCCGGACGCCAATCCGGCCGATCGAGCACGCAGCCAATCCGGCTGGGATTACCTCGCCGACGGCATTGGGCTCGACCCAGTACGGTGTCTGTTGTGCTGGGGGCTGACGTGTATCCTCACGTCATCCTTCCAGAATCGTCCCCACACTGACGGTCGTCCCATGGCCCAGAACACCGTCTTCGGGTGGTCCTTTCAGGGTCCTACCAATGACTGATCCAATGTATATTGCAATCCTTGCAAGGGGGGAGTATGTTAATGCCAGATCCCATTAACAGGTTTGCTCCTCCCCCACAGAGCCCGATTATGCTATTAACAGCTTGCTGTTAATAGCATAACCGCTTGCTCTCAGTACTTGGCCCTCCGCCAATTACTATTACTATTACTTCTATTATTCCTACCACACTACTGAGTACAACGATTTGAATTACCGCCATTTTTGCGTGTGCTTAATAAAAATAAGTTTTTAAAGAAAAATAAACACGTGTTCTTATTGAAGACCACATCCCTACAACTTTGCTTATTTGAAGACTCCACCCTGCAACATACATAGTCACCCATAGGCACGCACGTAACAGGCATGGGCTGCAGTGTGGGCTTACTATGGGAACTAAATTGTAAAATAACTTTTTTTGTGGACGTACGTTCTTCATGAAACTTTCAGAATGTGGTTTTATCATTACTATGCGTATATTTGCCAAAGCTCAAGTCTCTAGTATTTAAAATACGCCTTTTACAGAGATGAGGGTAAGGGGGTGGATATAGGGGTGGCGGGTGAATTATAACAAAAATCGAAATTCTATCACGTGCAGTCGAGTCTACATTTAAAATTTGGAGACTTTAGCTCTAAAGGTGTAGGAGATATAATTTTATAACTGGTTTTCGATAAGGTTTTTGATCGATAAAAAAATAACGGGATGAGTTATCGATTTTTAGTGATAAACTCGATATGCGCGCGCTATATACGAGCATTTTAAAAAAAAGTTGAAGTCTCTAGCTTCTATATCTTCAGAAATCGACGCGTTCATACATACGGACAGACGGACAGACGGACGGACGGACAGACAGACGGACAGACGGACAGACGGACATGGCTAAATCGATTCAGTTTGTCGCCCTGATCAAGAATATATATACTTTGTGGGGTCTGCCACGCCTCCTTCTCCCTGTTACATACTTTTAACAAAACCATTATACCCTGATTTCCCATTTTCAATGGGTTCAGGGTATAACAAGTAAGAAAGCTCTAGTCGAGACTGCTCGACTACGAGATCCCCTGAACCCTTCAAGCAACAGCAAACACACACACATACACACGCAACACACACATACATAGACACCCATAGGCGCGCACGCATGCTGCAGTGTGGGCTCACTATGGGAACTTAATTGTTTAATAACTTTTTTCTGGACGTACGTTCTTCATGAAATTTTAGATTGTGTTTATATATTAATAGCGCGTATTGCCAAAGCTCAGTTTCTAGTATTTGAAATACGCCTTTTACAAACTTATGGGTGAGGGGGTGGATATAGGGGTGGGAGGTAAAATTGAACAAAAATCGAAATTCTATAACGTGCAAATCAATCTAATTTAAAAGGATACTCTACTCTAAATGGAGAAATTTATAACTGTCTTTCGTAAGGTTTTTTTATCGATAAAAAAATAACTAGACGAGTTATCGATGTTTGGTGATAAACTCGATATGCGCGCTGTATTTACGGTATTTTAAAAAACAGTTCAAGTCTCTAGCTTCTATATCTTCTGAAATCACGCGTTCATACATACGGACGGACGGACGGACGGACGGACGGACGGACAGACAGACGGACAGGGCTAAATCGACTCAGTTCGTCGCCCTGATCAAGAATATATATACTTTGTGGGGTCTGCCACGCCTCCTTCTCCCTGTTACATACTTTTAACAAAACCATTATACCCTGATTTCCCATTTTCAATGGGTTCAGGGTATAAAAAGCCGCCGGCCATATACCCCATATTTCTTCACTTCACAGCTGACACCACCACGCAGAAAGCGCTTTCGACGCGGGAGTAAAAGCAAACTTTAACCCTATGCGCCCCTATCCCCAATGATATGAATTGAAAAAAAAAATTTAATAAAAGAAAAATTAAAGTTTGTTTAAATAAACTGAAAAAAAAATTTTTATATTAGAAAAATATTAAAAAAAAAAAAACAATGAATAAAAATTTTGTTTCTTTCTTTTACTTTGCTGTTATCCATTATATTATTTTTATGTGAATCTATTTGTGTTTATACATATGCAGCAAATATAAACATAAAAAGTAAGAAAGCTCTAGTCGAGACTGCTCGACTAGGAGATACCCTGAACCCTCCATGCTGATGTTCCAATCATTCTGCACACATACATAATGCATCCACCCGCACGCAATGGCCCGCGCTCTGCTAACTGCGCAGTAAGCAGCGACAGCGCTTGGGCTGCGCTGCAGTGTGGGCAATATTATGAGAATTTATTTGTTGAATAATTTCATTTGTAGACGTACAATCTTAATGAAACTTTCAGAACGTAATCATTATGTGTAAATGTGTGTACATTCCAAAGCAGAAGACTCTAGTACTTGATATACGTTTTTTACAAATTTGGGGCGAAGGGGGCGTGGTATCCAAAATCTGTAAATTACAAAATGTGTGTGCCCATCAAATGTATATACACAGAAAATCTGAAGTCTCTAGGTCTAATAGTGTTCAAATTAGGCTAAAAAAACAATATAAATTTATCGATTATCCTCGATAAAAATGATATCGAATGAGTTATCGAAAAAATATGATAAACTCGTACTGCGTATGGTATACACGAGTATGCATACAAAATTTCAGCTCTCTAGCTCCTTTAACTTCTGAGATCGACGCACTCATACGGACGGACGGACAGACGGACAGGGCTATATCGACTCAGCTCATCGTCCTGATCAAGAATATATATACTTTATGGGGTCTGCGATGATTCCTTCTGCCTGTTACATACTTTTCACAAAACCATTATTTATTTATTTATTTATTTATTTATTTCTTAAAGCTATTGACAAAAACGAGAGTCAATTTTAATTTAAAAAAGCCTATACAAAGTACAGGATATGATTTCAATAGTAACACCAACCCGATGGGGGTATTTTATTTGCCAGTCCGGCCAGCTATGCCCACGTCTCACAGCCAATTATGGTCAGTGATACTATTGAAGCTATGAAAAAGAAAGTGTTAGTAAGAAAGCTTAAAAAAATAAATTAAATTAGGTTTAATTAACTATATTTAACATAACAAATTAATAGTTCTTAAAACTAAAGAGAAAAAAATAAATAAATTTTAAAAAAGTAATAAAATAAAAATAAATAAAAACAAAAAAAAAAAAAAAAATAAAAAAAAAAAAAAAAAAAAAAAAAAAAAAAAAAAAAAAAAAAAAAAAGAAAAGAAAAGAAAAAAAAAAAAAAAAAAAGAAAAATCATTACACAACATTGGCAACGAAAATATATACCAATGCTTATGCCTGGGCATCGTGAGTGAATTCCCTAAGATGAGCTAATAGTAAGGTTTTTATTTTAGGAAGAGAGAGCTCTAAGGAAAAGACGTGATAATATTTATTAAAATTAACACAAAGAACATGAAACGCACTGTGCAAAGAATAATCCCTAGTGCACACAGGTAAATGAAGCGGACGATAGTGTCTAGTTGCTCGGGACGGAACCGAAAAATTTAGACGACCCAACAAAGAGGACGAATCAATATCACCACTAATCAATTTATGCAGAAAAACAATTCCTAAAATTGTTCTGCGATTGGTTAACGATGGAAGATCAATTAGCTGGAGCCTACTATGATAGGATGGTAATCGTAAATTACTGTCCCATCTAAGATCTATTAAGGCAAAGAGAAGAAACTGTTTTTGGACCGATTCGATACGATCTTGATACAGTTTATGCTGCGGAGACCATACAACAGAGCAATACTCTAAGATAGGACGCACAAGCGAAGTATATAAGCGCTTGGTAGTAAAAGGATCATTAAATTCCTTAGACCAACGTTTAATAAAGCCAAGCACACTTTTTGCTTCATTAATGATGGTAGAAATATGAAGATTA
The DNA here is from genome assembly GCA_035047565.1 of Drosophila mulleri. Classification (NCBI taxonomy): domain Eukaryota; kingdom Metazoa; phylum Arthropoda; class Insecta; order Diptera; family Drosophilidae; genus Drosophila; species Drosophila mulleri. Next base: position 44,882 of record JAWNPK010000047.1, on the reverse strand, counting down.
AAGTTAAGTTTACAGTCAAAGAACACACCAAGATCTTTGACTGTAAAGATGCGTCGTAAGGAAATATTGCTAATTTTATAATCAGCAATTAGGGGAACGGTACGACTGAAGGTCATTGTCATACACTTTGAACAATTTAAGTCCAGCTGGTTTTCCACACACCAAAGTTGAAATGCATTTAGGTCATCTTGAAGGTGATGATGACCATTTGCATTGGAGTAGGGAAGGCAAAGTTTAACATCATCAGCATACATAAATATGGTAGAATGTGAGATACAGCTAGGAAGGTCATTTATAAAAAGGGAAAAGAGCAGTGGACCCAAATGGCTACCCTGAGGTTCACCAGACGAAACAAATATAAGTTTAGACATAGCTGTTCTCAGCAGGACTCTTTGGGTTCTACCCATTAAATAGGATGAAATCCAAGACACAAGACTGGGTGAAAATCCTAAGCGTTCAAGCTTAAGAATTAGTATGTGATGATGTACTGAGTCAAAAGCTTTACTGAAGTCCGTATAAATAACATCAGTTTGCATTTTTTTAGAAAAGCTGTCATTAACAAGCGAAGTAAACTCAAGTAAATTAGAGGCCGTTGATCGATTTTGAACAAAGCCATGTTGAGATGGTTGAATAATCGATTTACAAAAATGCTGCAAGGCCGATGTTATAATTTTCTCAAATAACTTCGGAATAGCAGATAATTTCGCAATGCCTCTATAATTGGAAATATCAGATCTTCCACCTTTTTTATATAAGGGAATGATGAAAGATTCTTTCCAAATTGAAGGGAACACAGTAGTATCCAAGGACAAGTTAAACAATTTTAGTAATTGTGACTGAAGAGAAGCACTGCACTCTTTAATCACACAACTAGGAATATTATCGGCACCAGGAGAGAAAGATGATTTCAATGTCCTAATGGCTGCAGCCAGAGAGGATGCAGTAACTCTGGGGGGTATTTATAGACCCATAATCAGGGAGTGAATATGGATATGAGTTGCTGTAGAGATCAGCAGAAGAATAAGTGGATTGAAAAAAATCAGCAAATAGATCAGAGGAATCCTGGTCATTGCAAGTTTTTTCACCTCCAAGGACAAATGAGGACGGCAAACCAGAAGATTTACGCTTCGAGTTTACAAATGAGTAAAATTGTCTGGGATCACGAGTAAACTGACGTTTGCAACGTGTAAGATAATTCTCATAACAGCTAGAATTTAAAAGATTGAAATTTGACTTGGCAATGGAATATTTGGACCAGTCAACACTTGAACCAGACTTTTTATAATTTTTAAAACATTTAGTTTTAATGTTTCTCAAGCTCGAAAGAGTCTTGGTAAACCAAGGGGGCTTATTTGAAACAGGCGAAATACGGCGGAGAGGAACACAAACATCCAGAATAGAGTTTAAGGTAGAATAAAAAAACGATGCTGCCAAATTAATGTCAACTGACTCATTTAAAATAGACCAGTCTGTCGAATTAATTAATTCGTTAAGCAAAACGAAATTGCATTTACGATAACAGCGACTGAGTTTAAAAGGCATTGGAGTAGTAGAGGTAGGATTAACAACAGTTAATAAAACCTCTAAAGTGGGGTGATGTGTATCCTCAGGTAAAGAGAAAGGAGTTGATCTCACGACATTAATGAGCGAATCATGATTAACAAATACAAGATCAAGAGTACGATTAAGATGGTTTGAAATAGAGTTCATCTGAAACAAAGACAGGTTAAACAATTCATCAAAAAGATAGTGATCAATTGTCGGAATTAAGTAATTAGCATTATAAGTTGATAACCAAGAAGTGTTCGAAATATTAAAATCACCCAACACAAGAAGACAATCTCTATCATTTACATGTTCGTTAACTTCTTTAATACAATTTATGTGGTGATCATAAACTTGTACATCAGAAGAGGGAGGGATATAACAACATGTTATGTATAATGAGCACGATGGGAGAGTTAATTTAACCGCTATAATCTCCACATCATGAAGGGACGAAAAGGTAAAAAATTCAGAGTGGATTTAACCGCAATTAACACCCCACCACCTCGCGACGAACGGTCAAGTCTATAAATAGTGAAATTACTTGAAAGAATTTCACTATTATGAATATTATTACTTAGCCATGTTTCAGTGAAAGCGATAATATCATAATGTACACTGAAACTATGCAAAAAAAGACTTTTAAGTTTTGAGTTTAAGCCACATACATTTTGATAAATCAGGGACAGTTGAGAAGAGGTTTGTAAGTAGTTTAGTTTTTTGGTACAACATTTGATGAAGATTGCACCGAAGGTAAATTCACTGAAATAGGCATCGATCTGTTACGATTTTTGGGTTTAAATTCATGAACAACTACATGAGGTGGCCAGAAATAAGGATCACAAAAGGTTTTAAAGTGTTCTACAGGCACATTGATTTTGAACGAAGCAATTTCACGCGGTGTCGCGAAACTAAACTTCGATATAAAAACATTTGTCGAAATCTTATTTTTGATAAAAGCCGATACTGCCTCAATGGTAGTGTCAGATGAAAGCCTAGATAAGAAAACTTGCTTTCGAGGAGAGACAACAGATAAGGTAATGCTAGGAGAGGCTGACTTATTGTCACTCTTTGTTTGAACAACAGTAGGAGAAGTATCCAATTGTTGAACAGGAACTAGAGTTTCAATAGTAGCATCAACTTGGGAAACAATAGAGTCGGGACCATTTTCCCATTTTCAATGGGTTCAGGGTATAAATATAAAGTAGAAATCAAAACACATAAAATACACTGAGAAAAAAAAGATGATGAATAAAATTTAAATTAAATAGATAGAAAGAATTTAGGGTAAATAAATAATAATATAAATAAAAATATTTTTTTTTACAATTTTTAATAAACCTATATATGTATACATAAATTTAAACAAATAAAAATGCAAATAAATATAAAAAAATATTTGAAGATAAATGATAGAAAAATTTATATAAGATAAATACGATCGGCGGAAAAAAAAATTCAATAATAAAATAAAAATTCAATATTTTTTTTACAATTTTCAATAAAACCTATATATGTATACATAAATTTAAATAAATAAAAATGAAAATAAATATAAAAAAATATTTGAAAATAAATGATAGAATAAATAAATGATAGAAAAATTTTGATTAGATAAATACGATCGGCAGAAAAAAAAATTCAATAAACGTATATCTGTAAATGAAGTTTAAAAATTGATTTTGAATAAAGATGAAGTTAGTTAGCATTGCAAGCATTTATATATATAAGTTTTGTATATTAGTTCTAAGAACATTATTTTTTTGAGTCTGCGTACTCAACAATAAATTTGAAAAAATTAATGAATTCAACAAGTTACAGTTATTGAGAAGGAATAATGAAATTTTAAAAGTCAAGTAAATTTGGTTATATTTTGGGGTAGGAAGTCGTCAGATTTTTTTCCCCTTCACTTCGGTCATGTAGACCATCTTTAGGGATCTTAACAATTAAAATTTGTATTCGGAGATTTGAGAGGTAACAAAGAACCCCCGCTCACTCCCGAATGAATCTTTCAGTGTACCGACTCCAAAATGGGGCATACTAGACTCGAGTTTACTTTTATACAAAGCTAGTAGCCGCATATTTTATATTGTAAGTTTAATATCCGATACGCTATAATTTTCAAGATAATATGACAATAAATTTATAATCGGGTTTTCATTCTCGATAATAAAAGTTGGTCGATGTGGTACAATAATGTTGTAATTAGTACATTACTTCATTGATGAATGTTGCTTCGTCAATTTGACATCGGATGTTAGATGCAATAGCCCACTGTGTATATCCTTATGTGCTTATACCAGAAATTAAAAAAAAAATATGGAATTGACTTCCTTCCCATTTATATTAACCAAAAAAATTCATTATTAACTTTAAATTAGAACAATTTATAGTTTTTCCAAATTTTATAGGAGGTTTTTTGTAGAACTGTTTTGAGGTAGTAGTTGAAGCCACTATGCCTCTTGCTCGTAGTCCGCAACGTAATTCCGCATCTCATTCAAACTCAATCTTTACATCTATTCGCACCTCAAAGAAACTAAATCTCCTAATCAAATTCTAAGATCACCAATGGGTTTACAGTCTCCCACATGCAGACTATTTCAACGACTTTATATTGATATTCAAGGACCACATCCCAGAACTAAAAGTGGTACTATAGGCTTCTTGATTGTTCTAGACCATTTTAGCAAATTTAGCAAACCAGTCCTTAAAGGACGGTCAGGAGGTTTTCAGAAGAAACTTTAGTCTCAGTAAATTTTCACAAAATTTTAATGCGAAGTTAGCACCGCAATTCGTTAAATGCCGAATTAAAAAGAGGCTAGGCAATAGCTTCTATATTTTGGAAAATTTACAAGGTAAAGAAGTTGGAACTTATCATAGATTCGTATCTCATTCCCGCTAATCTTCTAACTATCGTATCAGATTATCGTGTATGTAATGGTCGTAGCAGAGATATTGTACATAAATATTGCAGTGCATATCATTCGCGACAAATGTGTCGCCTGCACTGCAATGACCGCTGAGCTTCCCAAAAGGCGAGCCTCGAGAGCGAGCTTTTGAGAGAAACTCTAAAAGCTTTGGGACCAAGAAGAGGAAGAGCGGAGACTGGAATGTGGGACTATAAAAAGAGTCACATGGGTCAAATAGTTCTTTTCCGGCATCACGAGATCATCAAGTCAAAATTTGGTTGTGCTGAAAATTTAAAAGTATTAACCTTATAACTAAACCAAAAAAATAAAAGCAAAATTTTGACAAAATAAAACTCACGAACCCAAAGATTAAGCAAGTGCAAACGATCGCGTTTGATTTTTTTTGCCATTAAATTCAATTGAATTTGCAGCGCGCAGCTGCCGGTCTCAAAATATATGTTAGATATACATATATACATTTATTTATATATATAAATATAATAACAGACGTGAAAAAGAGTGTTCAGAAAAAAAAATCAAGTAATTAAGAAAGATTTTCCTTTTTTTCAGGAACGGGGGAGAGGAAGGGCAGCATCAAAAGAAAAAAACACGAAAAAACCCAACAAAATAGAAAAAAACTTTAGTGCGCAAACAAATAAAACCAAAAGAAAACAAAACAAGTAAGAAAGCTCTAGTCGAGACTGCTCGACTAGGAATACCCTGAACCCTCCGAGCAAAAGCTCCAATCATTCTGCACACAACACACACATGCATCCACCCCCACGCATAGGCACGCGCTCTGTAACTGCGCAGTAAGCAGCGACTGCGCATGGGCTGCGAGTGTGGGCTATATGGGAATTAATTGTTGAATAATTTCATTTGTAGACGTACGTCTTAATGAAACTTTAGAAGTAATCATTATGGTAAATTGTGTAATTCCAAAGCACAAGTCTCTAGTATTGAATACGCCTTTACAAATGGGGGGAAGGGGGGTGGTATCCAAAATCTGTAAATTACAAAATGTGTGGCCATCAAATGTATATACACAGTAAATCTGGAGTCTCTAGGTCTAATAGTGTTAAATAGGAGAAAATAATATAAATTTAACGATTATCCTCGATAAAAAAGATAACGAATGAGTTATCGAAAAAATATGATAAACTCGTATGCGATGGTATACACGAGTATGCATAAAAATTTCAAGTCTCTAGCTTCTATAACTTCTGAGATCGACGCACTCATACGGACGGACGGACAGACGGACGGACGGACGACGGACGGACGGACGGACGGACAGACGGACAGGGCTAATCGACTCAGTCATCACCTGATCAAGAAAAAACTTTATGGGGTCTGCGAGACTCCTTCTGCCTGTTACAACTTTTCACAAAACCATTAACCCTGATTTCCCATTTCAGGGTTCAGGGTATAAAAAAGCCGCCCGCCATATACCCCATATTTCTACACTTCACAGGTGACACCACCAGGCAGAAAGCGCTTTCGACGCGGGAGTAAAAGCAAAATTTAACTCTATGCGCCCCTATCCCCAATGATATGAATTGAAAAAAATAAAAATTTAATAAAAGAAAAATTAAAGTTTGTTTAAATAAACTGAAAAAAACAAAATTTTTATATTAGAAAAATATTTAAAAAAAAAACAATGAATAAAAATTTTGTTTCTTTCTTTTACTTTGCTGTTATCCATTATATTATTTTTATGTGAATCTATTTGTGTTTATACATATGCAGCAAATATAAACATAAATATAAAGAAGAAATCAAAAAATAAAATACACTGAGAAAAAAGAAAAAAAAAATTAAAGATAGAAAGAATTTAGGGAAAAATAATAATAATATAAATAAAAATATTTTTTTTACAATTTTCAATAAACTATATAATACATAAATAAAAAAAAAAAATGCAAATAAATATAAAAAACTATAAATAAATATAAAAAAAAATATAAAAAATATATAAATAAAACATCCAAAAAAATCAATAATAAAAAAAAATCAATATTTTTTTACAATTTTCAATAAACCTATATATGTATACATAAATTTAAATAAATAAAAATGAAAATATATATAAAAAATATTTGAAGATAAATGATAGAATAAATAAATGATAGAAAAATTTTGATTAGATAAATACGATCGGCAGAAAAAAAATTCAATAAACGTATATCTGTAAATGAAGTTAAAAATTGATTTTGAATAAAGATGAAGTTAGTTAGCATTGCAAGCATTTATATATATAAGTTTTGTATATTAGTTCTAAGAACATTATTTTTTTGAGTCTGCGTACTCAACAATAAATTTGAAAAAATTAATGAATTCAACAAGTTACAGTTATTGAGAAGGAATCATGAAATTTTAAAAGTCAAGTAAATTTGGTTATATTTTGGGGTAGGAAGTCGTCAGATTTTTTTCCCCTTCACTTCGGTCATGTAGACCATCTTTAGGGATCTTAACAATTAAAATTTGTATTCGGAGATTTGAGAGGTAACAAAGAACCCCCGCTCACTCCCGAATGAATCTTTCAGTGTACCGACTCCAAAATGGGGCATACTAGACTCGAGTTTACTTTTATACAAAGCTAGTAGCCGCATATTTTATATTGTAAATATCCGATACGCTCAAGATAATATGACAGTAAATTTATAATCGGGTTTTCATTCTTGATAATAAAAGTTGGTCGATGTGGTACAATAATGTTGTAATTAGTACATTACTTCTGTTGGGCCAAATTCACTTATCTTCTTGTTTAACTTGAATTTTATACCTATATTTTTACATTTGGGTTCACCCTAATTACTCTCCTCTCTTGCGTTGTAAACTCTCATTACTTGCATTAATTCGCCTAGCTCTAAGCAAGCTGCGCTTGCTCATACGTTTGTACTTTTAGTGTATATCAAGAACTCCACGAATAAACGTTGCACCTACGATGTGCTGAATTTCATATACGGCTCATTTGTTTAGTTAGAACAGCACCCCCATACTCTGAACTCATGCTAGACAGAAAAACGCTTCTGATCTTACATTTTGGCGCCCAACGTGGGGCCCTGCTGTTCAAGTTTCGTGTAACGCATTTGGAGTTATAATTTGGCTTATGTACAGACATATTCTGCATACATACATCTGTGCATAAGTGGGATACATATATCAGCATACAAGCAATTAGCTGTGCATACACTCGCTTGCCTTGCTATTCGCACCGGTCATTCGCTTTGGTTGACTTCGCTGTCGCTCTGCGACCCCCGCCGTCGCATCACCGAGTCATCTTCTTCGTTTCGTCAATCTCTCGCAGCAACAGCAGCTTCTGCTTCGCAATCTTCGTCACTTCGCTGTCCCTACGATCCCCCCGCGATCACAGCAGCAAGTTATCGGCAGTGCGCTTGCTATCATATTCGTCAAATTAGAAATACATAAGTGCAGTTAATCACAAATGCACTTATATACATACGCACCAACTGTACTGAGAGTCGTCGCTGGAATTACTCTTCTTCTCGCTTGATATTGTATGCGCTCAGTTGAGTGAAACTCATCGTCAAATATTCTGCAAGCATTTGAGTGGAATTCGTCTCATACATTGTTCGTCGCTCTTATATTCTACACGCAGCATTAAGTGCTCAGTTGAGTGAAATTTGTCTCTTACATTTTTTCTTCGGGCAAATAAATATTTGCGTAATTTGGGTACCTCTGGCAGCAAATTTGATCATCGTTTATTCAAATAAACCCTAAAGTTGTTGTTGATCGAATCATGTCTCTAGAGAGCCTTAAAACACAGCGTGCGAATACTCGCCGGAATATTAGCCGCATTCGTAATGTTGTCGATCCCAAACTAAGAGAAGGGAAATCTGCACCAGTTCAAGCTGAATTAAAGTGTCGCTTGGAAATTTTGGAAGCTTACTTTAAGCAAGCAATGGTATTGCAGACTCAAATTGAAAAGGAATGTTCGACCGATACAGGACGCACCGAATTGGAGGAACTGTATGTAGAAGTAAAGGTTTGCATTACAGAGCAACTCACGGAGGATATACACGAATCAACGTTCGCTGCGGTATCTGGGCCCACATTCTTATCGTCGGCCAAGCTGCCCAGACTTGCGTTACCTACATTTGATGGCAAATATGCGGACTACAAGAATTTTAGCGCACTATTCAATCAAATGGTGGATCAACAGAACAGCTTATCAAACATCGAGAAGTTTAATCAACTGATCAGCTGCTTAAAGGGACCAGCATTAGAAACGGTAAGGGCATTTCAGATCACACCTGAAAATTACCGAAAGGCACTTGATCGTTTGAATCAACGCTACGACAATCCAACATTAGTGTTCTTGGACAATATCTCGTCCTTATTTATGCTCAAGAGTGTATCAAAGTCAAACAGCTATGAAATTCGAAGTTTGATTGACAACTCTACAGCATTGTACAACTCGCTAAAATCATTAGGCAACGAGGCACAAATCGCACAGGCAATGTTAATAGCCATTGTTATGGATAAGATGGACATGGAAACTAAGCGCAAATGGAACGAATCATTGGATTATTCCAAGTTGCCTACGTGGGATTTGTGTGTACAGGTAGTTGAGAGGCATTGCCAATATTTGGAATCATGCGGTAAGTCCGAATCGAACCAAGCCCGTACTGCGACTGCTAGCAAACCACGAAGTCAGACAACCACGCGACATGGTTTGTCTTTTAATTGTTCAACTCACTCATGTCCTCTTTGTCTTAGCTCAGAGCATCGAGTGTCACGTTGCAGTCGACTTCAAGAGATGTCGGTTGCAGAGCGCTATGAAGCAGCAAAACGACATGGTCTGTGCCTAAACTGTCTTGGCAAAGGCCACCAGGCATCCAAGTGTCCCTCTACTCAAAGATGTCGATGTTGCTCGAGACTTCATCACAGCTTACTACATCGAGAGGCAGCTGTGAATAGATCGACAGTTATGTTGCCCAGCGGCTCGAATTCAAATGATGTTGTGACACATACACACACCAATCGAACAGACCAAGTCATTCTAGCAACGGCCATCGTCGAGGTCATGGATGCATCTGGAAACTACAGGATCGGTCGTGCTCTATTGGATTCTTGCTCACAGGTGAACTTCATCTCAGAACATTTCGCACAAGCACTACGCTTGCCAAAGGTCAAACGGCATATGCGAATCTCTAGTGTTGGTGAGTCGCACACATACATCAAGTTTGGCACTTCGGCCACAATCAAGTCACGCTTGGAGGATTTCAAGATGCCCATTGATTTCTGCGTGACGTCACACATTGCGTATCAGCCGGATTCGGACATCGACACTTCATCATGGAACATACCAAAGAACACACCTTTAGCTGATGAGGAGTTTCACAAAACTCGTCATATCGACTTACTTATTGGCACTGAAACATTTTTTGAAATTCTTGCGGTGGGACAAATCAAATTGGGTCCAAACCTTCCTATGCTTCAGAAAACGTTACTTGGATGGATTGTGTCTGGACGCTATAAAGGAGGACAGCGACAGGCGCATTGCTACTCGCTCTCACAGGAGGAGTCAATAAACAACAATTTGGAACGACTCTGGCGTATCGAAGATTTGAGTAAACCAATCGACAAGTTCACACCTGAGCAACTGCAGTGCGAACAAATGTTTACTCGCTCTGTACGCCAACAAGCAGATGGTAGAATTATTGTTCGGCTACCATTCAAGGATGACCCAAGACATTTAGGATCTTCATACGAGTCTGCTAAGCTGAGATTCGAGTCACTGGAACGGCGCTTAAATCGCAATCCTGAGTTAAAGGCAGAATACATAGCATTTCTGCGCGAATATGAAGATTTGAATCATATGAGTTTGGTACACTCACCAAGGCTTGACGAACCACATAATTACATACCACATCACTGCGTCTTCAAACCAAATAGCACTTCAACGAAGCTCAGAGTTGTCTTCGATGCCTCAAATCGAACTTCATCGCAACAATCACTCAATGATTTGCTAATGGTTGGACCGACTATTCAGACCGATCTATATACGCTTCTGCTACGCTTTCGAACGTACAAATATGCACTGACTGCAGATGTTGTGAAAATGTTCAGGCAAGTAATGGTGGACTATCGGGACCGCAAGTTTCAATACATTCTTTGGAGAGATTCGACAGACAAACCACTACGGACATATGCACTAAACACAGTCACATATGGTACTGCCTCAGCACCATATCTCGCCATACGCAGTATGAAATATTTGGCTGATCTACATATGCAAACTCACAAATTGGGATCACAAGCTATAAATTCATCATTCTACGTGGATGACTTTCTTTGTGGGCACGACACAGCAGAAGGCCTGCAACAACTCAAGGCAGAGGTCATCGAAGTACTTGGCAAGGGCAAATTTGAATTAGCAAAGTGGCATTCGAACCATCCGGACTTTGTCGACGACAGCACGATCAAAGATTTGAATCTAGAAGATGGCTCAGTTACAAGCACATTGGGCTTAGCTTGGAATCAACGTCTGGACGTGTTGCTATTTGCCTTTCGACCCAAATGCTCCGTTGATGCAATCACCAAGAGGACAATCTTATCTGTGGCATCTTCACTTTTTGATCCATTGGGATTGGTAGCGCCAGTCATTGTGACAGCAAAGATCATCCTACAGGAGTTGTGGATATTCAAATTACAATGGGATGAGTCTGTGCCGCAAAAACTTTACCTAGCTTGGAAATCGTTTGCCGCATCGCTTACGTCACTGGAGTCGCTGAAAATACCTCGATTCTGTATGCAGCCGAACACCAAGGAGTTGCAGTTGCATGGATTCTGTGACGCTTCCATACGTGCATATGGATGCTGCATTTACGCACGCACAGTTGCAGCGGACGGCAGAGTTCAAGTTCACCTGATCACGTCAAAGTGCAGAGTAGCACCAACTCGTAAGTTATCGCTACCAAAACTGGAACTCGCTGCTTCTCACCTACTGGCCCAACTCTACGTGAAAATCAAGGGGATTTTCACACCGAAACAAACCTACCTGTGGAGCGACTCGTCGATAGTTCTTCATTGGATAAAGCAACATTCGGCGACACTATCAACCTTTGTTGGAAACCGCGTTTCTGACATACAAGAAGCTACACCGGACTGTCATTGGAGACACGTCCCAACTCAATTGAATCCCGCCGATCTGGTCTCGAGGGGGTGTACACCCATCGAATTGAACGAATCAATCTGGTTTATGGGGCCGGCGTATCTGAAGCAGAGCTCAAACGCTTGGCCAAAGGACAAACATCATGAACCAGATCCTGAGGTTGTAACACTTGAGATGCGCAAGTCAGCGTTCAAGATTACGACAGATATCAACTATCTACTCGACACACTCAGAAACATAAGTTCCCATCGTCGTTGTTTGCGAATTGTTGCTTGGATGCTGCGCTTTATACACGCGCTTCGGAAACCCGTTGAGCTGTCTACGCCCTCGCCATCGGCTCAAGAGCTACAGCGTGCATTTAATTGCATTATTTGGAATCTGCAGCAGCAACACTTCGCAGATGAAATTCACGCTTTGAACAAAAATAGGCAAATATCAAGTCACATAAAATTTCTAAATCCATTTTTACAGATTACAGACGGATATCTACTGTTGAAGGTTGGCGGCCGTCTCGAATTGGCAAATGCACCAGAGGCTCAGAAACATCCAATCGTACTTCCCAGTAAAGATGATTTCGTTCGTCACTACGTGCAGTTTCTTCATGTGCAGCACTACCATGCTGGCTCAAAGGCACTTGTTGCACTAATTCGTCTTCAATTCTGGATCGTAAATGCTCGAGACCTGGCTCGCTCTATTGTCAGAAAGTGCGTGCACTGTGTGCGCTACAAGCCAAAGTTGCAACAGCAACTCATGGGAAATCTACCCGTAGAGCGATTGACGCCATCGAGACCTTTCGCTCACTGTGGAGTTGACTTTTGTGGACCAGTCAACGTCTATCTCCGCATTCAGGGCAAGCCTCCTCGAAAGGCCTACATTGCCATATTTGTATGCTTCGCCACAAAGGCTGTGCATATCGAAGTGGTATCTGACCTTTCAACGGATGCTTTCTTAGCCGCGTTGAAGCGCATGATTGCACGACGAGGATTGCCTGTGGATATATTTTGTGACAATGCTACGAATTTCACTGGAGCAAGCAATCAATTAAAGGAACTACGAACCTACCTCTTCAAGCAAGAAAATCAACAATCAATTATTAGTTTTTGCACAAATGAATTCATAAACTTTCGTTTCATCCCACCCAGAGCACCACACTTTGGCGGCCTCTGGGAAGCGGCAGTTAAAAGTGCCAAGGGACTCATGACGCGCAGCCTTATGAATGCCCGCTGCACGTTTGAGGAATTGGCCACAATCACAGCGGAAGTAGAAGCCATCCTCAACTCACGTCCGCTCACCCCACTATCATCAGATCCAAGCGACTTGGGTGCTCTGACACCTGGTCACTTTCTAATTGGAGACTCCCTGCGAGCGTTGCCTGAACAAAATATAGAGGATGAACAGTTGAAATCTTTGGATCGCTGGCGTTTGATAACTGGTATCAAACAATATTTTTGGCGACGCTGGTTGACAGACTACTTCAATGAGCTGAACGTGCGCTACAAGTGGACCAAACCATCACCCAGCATCTCTATCGGGGACATGGTTCTCATACATGAAGACAACGTACCTTCTCAGAAGTGGATAATGGGTCGCATTACAGCTACAATTCCTGGACGAGATCAACGAGTACGAGTGGTAGATGTTCGCACTGCCAAGGGCATAATCCGGAGACCAGTTCACAAAATAGCAATCCTTCCTGTCTCTTGAAAGACTGTGTCATTCAATGGGGCCGGGATGTTGGGCCAAATTCACTTATCTTCTTGTTTAACTTGAATTTTATACCTATATTTTTACATTTGGGTTCACCCTAATTACTCTCCTCTCTTGCGTTGTAAACTCTCATTACTTGCATTAATTCGCCTAGCTCTAAGCAAGCTGCGCTTGCTCATACGTTTGTACTTTTAGTGTATATCAAGAACTCCACGAATAAACGTTGCACCTACGATGTGCTGAATTTCATATACGGCTCATTTGTTTAGTTAGAACAGCACCCCCATACTCTGAACTCATGCTAGACAGAAAAACGCTTCTGATCTTACAACTTCATTGATGAATGTTGCTTCGTCAATTTGACATCGGATGTTAGATGCAATAGCCCACTGTGTATATCCTTATGTGCTTATACCAGAAATTTAAAAAAAATATGGAATTGACTTCCTTCCCATTTATATTAACCAAAAAAAAATCATTATTAACTTTAAATTAGAACAATTTATAGTTTTTCCAAATTTTATAGGAGGTTTTTTGTAGAACTGTTTTGAGGTAGTAGTTGAAGCCACTATGCCTCTTGCTCGTAGTCCGCAACGTAATTCCGCATCTCCTAATCAATCTCTAAGATCACCAATGGGTTTACAGTCTCCCACATGCAGACTATTTCAATGACTTTATATTGATATTCAAGGACCACATCCCAGAACTAAAAGTGGTACTATAGGCTTCTTGATTGTTCTAGACCATTTTAGCAAATTTAGCAAACCTCCTTAAAGGACGGTCAGGAGGTTTTCAGAAGAAACTTTAGTCTCAGTAAATTTTCACAAAATTTTAATGCGAACTTAGCACCGCAATTCGTTAAATGCCGAATTAAAAAGAGGCTAGGCAATAGCTTCTATATTTTGGAAAATTTACAAGGTAAATAAGTTGGAACTTATCATAGATTCGTATCTCATTCCCGCTAATCTTTTAATTATCGTATCAGATTATCGTGTATGTAATGGTCGTAGCAGAGATATTGTACATAAATATTGCAGTGCATATTATTCGCGACAAATGTGTCGCCTGCACTGCAATGACCGCTGAGCTTCCCAAAAGGCGAGCCTCGAGAACGAGCTTTTGAGAGAAACTCTAAAAGCTTTGGGACCAAGAAGAGGAAGAGCGGAGACTGGAATGTGGGACTATAAAAAAAATCACATGGGTCAAATAGTTCTTTTCCGGCATCACGAGATTATCAAGTCAAAATTTGGTTGTGCTGAAAATTTAAAAGTATTAACCTTATAACTAAACCAAAAAAATAAAAGCAAAATTTTGACAAAATAAAACTCACGAACCCAAAGATTAAGCAAGTGCAAACGATCGCGTTTGATTTTTTGGCATTAAATTCAATTGAATTTGCAGCGCGCAGCTGCCGGTCTCAAAATATATGTTAGATATACATATATACATTTATTTATATATATACATATATATATATCAGGTACGTGAAAAAGAGTGTTCAGAAAAAAAAAAATCAAGTAATTAAGAAAGATTTTCCTTTTTTTCAGTGGACTTTTATCCATTTTCTTCTTATTAGAAACCCTAACTTCACACCTTGAAGAGCGGAAGTTAGGGTACTATAAGCCGGCAGAGCAGCATAACGCCTAAGCGACGGGGGAGAGGAAGGGCAGCATCAAAATAAAAAAACACGAAAAAACCCAACAAAATAGAAAACAAACTTTAGTGCGCGAAACAAATAAAACCAAATAGAAAACAAAAAAATCCCAGAAGAACAAAAACTGTGTAAAATTATGCATATATACGATATATGCAAAACTGAAAACGTAGAAAAAAAATGTATAGATATAAAAATATATAATATATGAAATAGTAATTTAAAAAAAATAGTGTAGTAATAGTGTAGTGTAGCATATAGGATAACAAGTATAAAAAAAAAGAAAAAATTTCAACATAAAGAAAAAACTCCACAAAAAGAAATCCAAAACGAAATTGAGCAAGACAATTAAATTGTCGTCGACAAGTGATAAGTTAGATTTTTTGCAGATTTTGCAGAAGAAGTGCTTAAAGAGAAGAGCAGAAAAATATAATGTTTTAATAAGTCAAAAAAATATGGAATCTATAATTAACCTATAAATAAATAACAAAGAAAAGAAAAGAAAAAAAAGAACAACAAATTAAAATATATATGATCAAATTACAATATATATATGAATAAATAAGAAATATAAAGTACAGCAAATCAAAAGAGAAAAAAAGAAAAAATTAATCACACAGTTAATACCCTTTAACGAAAACTTAACGATAATGTTTAAATAAATCAATAAATGTTGAAATAAATTAAAATTCAATAATTAGATAGCTAACAAAAATAAAACAAACAAGTAAGAAAAGCTCTAGTCGAGACTGCTCGACTACGAGATACCCTGAACCCTCCGAGCAACAGCCATTTCAATCATTTTTAGTGTCTTTCAGCTTAACACACACACATACATAGACACCCATAGGCAGGCACGCATTAACAGGCATGGGCTGCAGTGTGGGCTTACTATGGGAACTAAATTGTTAAATAACTTTTTTTGTGGACGTACGTTCTTCATGAAACTTTCAGAATGTGGTTTTATCATTACTATGCGTATATTTGCCAAAGCTCAAGTCTCTAGTATTTGAAATACGCCTTTTACAGAGATGAGGGTAAGGGGGTGGATATAGGGGTGGGGGGTGAATTATAACAAAAATCGAAATTCTATCACGTGCAGTCGAGTCTACATTTAAAATTTGGAGACTTTAGCTCTAAAGGTGTAGGAGATATAATTTTATAACTGGTTTTCGATAAGGTTTTTGATCAATAAAAAAATAACGGGATGAGTTATCGATCTTTTGTGATAAACTCGATATGCGCGCGCTATATACGAGCATTTTAAAAAAAGTTGAAGTCTCTAGCTTCTATATCTTCAGAAATCGACGCGTTCATACATACGGACAGACGGACAGACGGACATGGCTAAATCGATTCAGTTTGTCGCCCTGATCAAGAATATATATACTTTGTGGGGTCTGCCACGCCTCCTTCTCCCTGTTACATACTTTTAACAAAACCATTATACCCTGATTTCCCATTTTCAATGGGTTCAGGGTATAAAAAGCCGCCTGCCACATACCCCATATTTCTACACTTCACAGCTGACACCACCACGCAGAAAGCGCTTTCGACGCGGGAGTAAAAGCAAACTTAAACCCTATGCGCCCCTATCCCCAATGATATGAATTGAAAAAAAAATTTAATAAAAAAAAAAAAAAAAAAAAAAAAAAAAAAAAAAAAAAAAAAAAAAAAAAAAAAAAAAAAAAAAAAAAAAAAAAGAAAAAAAAAAAAAAAAAAAAATTTTAAAACAAAAAAAAAAAAAAAAAAAAAAAAAAAAAAAAAAAAAAATATTTGAAGATAAATGATAGAATAAATAAATGATAGAACAATTTTAATTAGATAAATACGATCGGCAGAAAAAAAAAAAATTCAATAAACGTATATCTGTAAATGAAGTTTAAAAATTGATTTTGAATAAAGATGAAGTTAGTTAGCATTGCAAGCATTTATATATATAAGTTTTGTATATTAGTCTGCGTACTCAACAATAAATTTGAAAAAATTAATGAATTTCAACAAGTTACAGTTATTGAGAAGGAATCATGAAATTTTAAAAGTCAAGTAAATTTGGTTATATTTTGGGGTAGGAAGTCGTCAGATTTTTTTTCCCCTTCACTTCGGTCATGTAGACCATCTTTAGGGATCTTAACAATTAAAATTTGTATTCGGAGATTTGAGAGGTAACAAAGAACCCCCGCTCACTCCCGAATGAATCTTTCAGTGTACCGACTCCAAAATGGGGCATACTAGACTCGAGTTTACTTTTATACAAAGCTAGTAGCCGCATATTTTATATTGTAAATATCCGATACGCTCAAGATAATATGACAGTAAATTTATAATCGGGTTTTCATTCTTGATAATAAAAGTTGGTCGATGTGGTACAATAATGTTGTAATTAGTACATTACTTCATTGATGAATGTTGCTTCGTCAATTTGACATCGGATGTTAGATGCAATAGCCCACTGTGTATATCCTTATGTGCTTATACCAGAAATTTAAAAAAAAATATGGAATTGACTTCCTTCCCATTTATATTAACCAAAAAAAAATCATTATTAACTTTAAATTAGAACAATTTATAGTTTTTCCAAATTTTATAGGAGGTTTTTTGTAGAACTGTTTTGAGGTAGTAGTTGAAGCCACTATGCCTCTTGCTCGTAGTCCGCAACGTAATTCCGCATCTCCTAATCAATCTCTAAGATCACCAATGGGTTTACAGTCTCCCACATGCAGACTATTTCAACGACTTTATATTGATATTCAAGGACCACATCCCAGAACTAAAAGTGGTACTATAGGCTTCTTGATTGTTCTAGACCATTTTAGCAAATTTAGCAAACCTCCTTAAAGGACGGTCAGGAGGTTTTCAGAAGAAACTTTAGTCTCAGTAAATTTTTACAAAATTTTAATGCGAAGTTAGCACCGCAATTCGTTAAATGCCGAATTAAAAAGAGGCTAGGCAATAGTTCTATATTTTGGAAAATTTACAAGGTAAATAAGTTGGAACTTATCATAGATTCGTATCTCATTCCCGCTAATCTTTTAATTATCGTATCAGATTATCGTGTATGTAATGGTCGTAGCAGAGATATTGTACATAAATATTGCAGTGCATATTATTCGCGACAAATGTGTCGCCTGCACTGCAATGACCGCTGAGCTTCCCAAAAGGCGAGCCTCGAGAACGAGCTTTTGAGAGAAACTCTAAAAGCTTTGGGACCAAGAAGAGGAAGAGCGGAGACTGGAATGTGGGACTATAAAAAAAATCACATGGGTCAAATAGTTCTTTTCCGGCATCACGAGATTATCAAGTCAAAATTTGGTTGTGCTGAAAATTTAAAAGTATTAACCTTATAACTAAACCAAAAAAATAAAAGCAAAATTTTGACAAAATAAAACTCACGAACCCAAAGATTAAGCAAGTGCAAACGATCGCGTTTGATTTTTTGGCATTAAATTCAATTGAATTTGCAGCGCGCAGCTGCCGGTCTCAAAATATATGTTAGATATACATATATACATTTATTTATATATATACATATATATATATCAGGTACGTGAAAAAGAGTGTTCAGAAAAAAAAATCAAGTAATTAAGAAAGATTTTCCTTTTTTTCAGTGGACTTTTATCCATTTTCTTCTTATTAGAAACCCTAACTTCACGCCAGCAAGGGTAACCTTGAAGAGCGGAAGTTAGGGTACTATAAGCCGGCAGAGCAGCATAACGCCTAAGCGACGGGGGAGAGGAAGGGCAGCATCAAAAGAAAAAAACACGAAAAAACCCAACAAAATAGAAAACAAACTTTAGTGCGCGAAACAAATAAAACCAAATAGAAAACAAAAAAATCCCAGAAGAACAAAAACTGTGTAAAATTATGCATATATACGATATATGCAAAACTGAAAACGTAGAAAAAAAAAAAAAAAAAAAAAAAAAAAAAAAAAAAAAAAAAAAAAAAAAAAAAAAAAAAAAAAAAAAAAAAAAAAAAAAAAAAAAAAAAAAAAAAAAAAAAAAAAAAAAAAAAAAAAAAAAAAAAAAAAAAAAACAAGTAAGAAAGCTCTAGTCGAGACTGCTCGACTACGAGATACCCTGAACCCTCCGAGCAACAGCCATTTCAATAATTTTTAGTGTCATTCAGCTTAAACAAACACACACACACACGCAAACATATACATAGACACCCATAGGCACGCACGCATTAACAGGCATGGGCTGCAGTGTGGGCTTACTATGGGAACTTAATTGTTCAATAACTTTTTTTGTGGACGTACGTTCTTCATGAAACTTTCAGAATGTGGTTTTATCATTACTATGCGTATATTTGCCAAAGCTCAAGTCTCTAGTATTTGAAATACGCCTTTTACAAACTTATAGGTGAGGGGGTGGATATAGGGGTGGGGGGTGAATTATAACAAAAATCGAAATTCTATCACGTGCAGTCGAGTCTACATTTAAAATTTGGAGACTTTAGCTCTAAAGGTGTAGGAGATATAATTTTATAACTGGTTTTCGATAAGGTTTTTGATCGATAAAAAAATAACGGGATGAGTTATCGATTTTTAGTGATAAACTCGATATGCGCGCGCTATATACGAGCATTTTAAAAAAAAGTTGAAGTCTCTAGCTTCTATATCTTCAGAAATCGACGCGTTCATACATACGGACAGACGAACAGACGGACAGACTGACAGACGGACAGACGGACAGACGGACATGGCTAAATCGATTCAGTTTGTCGCCCTGATCAAGAATATATATACTTTGTGGGGTCTGCCACGCCTCCTTCTCCCTGTTACATACTTTTAACAAAACCATTATACCCTGATTTCCCATTTTCAATGGGTTCAGGGTATAAAAATGTATAGATATAAAAATATATAATATATGAAATAGTAATTTTAAAAAATAGTGTAGTAATAGTGTGGTGTAGCATATAGGATAACAAGTATAAAAAAAAAGAAAAAATTTCAACATAAAGAAAAAACTCCACAAAAAGAAATCCAAAACGAAATTGAGCAAGACAATTAAATTGTCGTCGACAAGTGATAAGTTAGATTTTTTGCAGATTTTGCAGAAGAAGTGCTTAAAGAGAAGAGCAGAAAAATATAATGTTTTAATAAGTCAAAAAAATATGGAATCTATAATTAACCTATAAATAATTAACAAAGAAAAGAAAAGAAAATAAAGAACAACAAATTAAAATATATATGATCAAATTACAATATATATGAATAAATAAGAAATGTAAAGTACAGCAAATCAATAGAGAAAAAAAGAAAAAAATGAATCACACAGTTAATACCCTTAACCGAAAACTTAACGATAATGTTTAAATAAATGAATAAAAGTTTATGTTAAAATTATGTATGTAAGCACCGCTGAATGTCTATTTCTTTTGCTAACATTATTCTCATGCTAAGTTCTGTTAATTGTAACGGAGGTTCATCCGTGTATGCTTTAAGTTCATTTTCGGCTGCCTGCGCTGCAGCATATATTCATTTTGTATTTTTAGTCTCTAATAAACCTCTGAATCGAATAGGTTATGGGCCCAGGCAGCGGAAAGTGAAAGCTGTGCTGGTGATTGAAAAAATCACATGTGAGACTCGATTTATTAGTTAAAGCGTGTGCCCAACTAGTGTGTGCAAAATGAGTTCAAT
Source organism: Drosophila mulleri (assembly GCA_035047565.1). Taxonomy (NCBI): domain Eukaryota; kingdom Metazoa; phylum Arthropoda; class Insecta; order Diptera; family Drosophilidae; genus Drosophila; species Drosophila mulleri. The sequence continues at coordinate 24,279 of JAWNPK010000047.1, read as the reverse complement.
ATTTGCAATTGAGAAACTAGATAGTGAAAACTATAGTTCGTGGTCAGTGCAGATGAAAAGTCTGTTGGTTCATTCTGACTTGTGGTCGGTGACATGTGGTCGGTTATTGAAAAATGATAACGATACCGCGGAACAGAAAGCGTCGTTTGATAGCAAAGATGAGAAGGCTCTAGCTAGCATTTTGTTATCTGTAAAAGCGTCGGAGATAAACTATATAAAGCACTGTGGAACCGCGAGAGAAGCGTGGGCAAAGTTATCCGAGATTTATATGCCGTCGGGACCCGCGCGTAAAGTACAGTTGTTCAAGCAACTGTTGTATATGAAAATGTCAGCTACAGACAGTGTTCGTGAGCATTTGGCTAATTTTTCTAATGTCGTAGAAAAGTTAAGAGAAATACAAGTGCAGGTGGCTGATGAAATGCTTGTAATAATATTACTAGCGAGTTTACATGAAGGGTTGGACAATTTCGTGGTCGCTATCGAGACACGGGACACATTGCCTTCATTTAGCGCTCTAAAAATCAAATTGTTGGAAGAAGGAGAGAGGCGCAACGTAGGCGACGAGGGTGAAAAAGCGAGAATAAAATTTTTTCGTCGCGTCCAACAAACGGTAAACGAAACAAGGCAAAGAAAGACCCGAAAGACATCAAGTGTTGGCTTTGCGGGCAAAACGGGCATTTCGCGGCGAAGTGCAGATTAAGAGAGAAAAAGGTTGTTAAATACAACGAGAGCGAAAAAGCGATCGAAAAGAGCAGTAATAAGTCTCTTTCGGTGTTCTCTTTTCTGGGAAAAATCCAATTGAAAAAAAAGTCTGGTGTGTGGACAGTGGTGCTATAGCTCATTTGTGCGCGGACAAATCAATGTTTATACATATGCGTGAGCACAAAGAGAAAATAATACTAGCAGGCGATAATTACATAGAAACCGAGTGTTGCGGGACAGTGTTGCTTAAGTGGAGAAATAATACGATCGAATTGCGCGACGTTTTATATGCGAGAGGCTTACAATGCAACTTTATATCTGTGTCAAAGGCAACTGAAAAGGGTTTAAAAGTAATTTTTGTGAAAAACAAAGTGTTTGTTAAAGACGGTAACAATGAAAACTGGCTAGTTGCAGAAAAACATAATGATTTGTTTTTGTTTGAAAGTAGCATGAACACAGTAGTTGCAGCTAATGTAAATGCAAATGTGAATCAATTGGTGAAATGGCATGATCGGCTGGGGCATCTGAATTTTGATAGCCTAAATAAAATGATCAAACAGGGCATGGTTCATGGACTTCCGGCTAGTGTGTGTAATACAAATGACTTTGTGTGCGAAACGTGTGCAAAAAGTAAGATTTGCGTGAAAAGGTTTCCCAAAGTGTCAGAAAATCGCTCAAAAGATTACTAGCGTTAGTTCATACAGACATATGTGGTCCCATGCGTACGGCATCACAAGGTGGAGCGCGTTATTTTGCAACGTTTATTGACGATAAATCGCGCTATATGTCGGTGTACATGTTAAAAAATAAAAGTGATGTATTTGAGAAATTCAAAGACTTTAAGAAGTTGGCTGAAAATCAAACTGGCAAACGCATAAAGGCTATAAGAAGCGACAACGGGCGTGAGTACCTGAGCGGTACATTTGAAAAATTCTTATCGAGCCATGGTATAAAAAGACAACTAACTGTTCCCCACACTCCACAACAAAATGGTGTGGCGGAACGCGCCAACAGAACACTGGTGGAGATGGCGCGAAGTATGATGGTGCATGGTGGAGTTAGTGAATCTTTTTGGGGCGAGGCGATAATGACGGCTGCGTATATTCGCAATAGGGCTGAAACTGCAGCTTTGATTGGCAAAACTCCATATGAGGATTGGTATGGGAAAAAACCGAGCGTATCCCATTTAAAAGTATTTGGTATGGAGGCTATTGTATTAAATAAAAAGCATAAAAACAAGTTTTCAGCGAAAGGCGAGCAGCATATGCTGGTAGGTTATTCTGAGACTGCCAAAGCTTATCGTCTGTACAACCCTGTCAAAAGAAGCGTTGTGTTATCCCGAGACGTTGTGTTTTTAGAGCACAAGTTCAGGAAGGGATTGGAGCACGATCAAGGATCATCACGTGAGTCAGATGTGCTAATCCTTGAGCCAGATGAAAAAGTTGATTGCGAACAAGATGAAGAAAGTCACGATCCTGATGAGCGGCAGCATAGTCCAACTGTTGATAGGCAGTGTCAAAGTGGTGACGAAGAAGATGCTGAGGATGAGCAGGTGACAGGTAAAAGAGGTCCAGGGAGACCAAGAATTGTTCGCACTGGGCGTTCAGGTCGTCCACGAAAAGAGTACAATGTTCTGAATGTACTAGACGCTCGAAATGTTATTGTTCCCACATGTGTTGGGGATGCATTTCGGTCAGAGCAATCTGAAAACTGGAAATCGGCGATGCAGAAGGAGTATGACAGCCTGAAAAACACTAAGACATGGAGTCTGGTCGATCTTCCAGCAGGCGAAAAGGCTATTGGTTGTAAATGGGTTTTTACCACCAAGCGTGATGAATATGGCAACGTCCAGCGTTTTAAAGCTAGATTGGTCGCAAAAGGGTGCGGACAGCAATACGGAGTTAACTACATGGAAACGTTCTCGCCAGTGGCACGTTACTCCTCAATCAGATTGGTGATTGCGTTGGCTGTCGAGCACGAGATGCACCTGCATCAGATGGATGTTTCTGCAGCATACCTGAACAGCGAGTTACACGATGACGTGTATATGCGACAACCAGAGGGCTTTATCGACGTTGATCATCCCAAGCGCGTACTGAAGCTGAAGAAAGCGTTGTACGGCTTGAAACAGAGCGGTCGGGAGTGGAACCAAAAGCTGGAGAGCACTCTTTTGGAGATTGGTTTCGTCCCATGTGCAAGTGAACCATGCATCTATACAAACAAGATAAAAGGGTATTTAAATATTATTGTTGTATATGTACCAGAGAAGAAGATGTGGCCCACATTAAGCAGCTCATATCAAGCAAATTCGACGTGGTCGATGGTGGTGAGCTACACTACTTTCTGGGAATGGAGATTGAGCGAAATGGCAAGACTGGTAGTCTCTCCATGGGCCATAGGCAGTACATTGAAGATCTGCTGAAGGATTACGGCATGCAAGACTGCAAGCCAAGCGCGACTCCGTTGGAAATTGGGTTCCAGACGAAGTGCGATGATGTTGACTGCGGCCAGGTGGATAAAACACGCTATCAATCGCTCATTGGTTCGTTATTGTATTTGGCGTTGACTACACGGCCAGATATAATACACTCTGTGGCTAAGCTGGCGCAGAGAAATGCAGATCCGCACAAGGAGCATGAGGTTGCAGCCAAGCGGGTGTTGAGATATCTAAAAGGTACCTCAGATTTGAGACTACACTATAACAAAACGGGTGTGCCCATACCGCCGTATTTCGCCTGTTTCAAATAAGCCCCCTTGGTTTACCAAGACTCTTTCGAGCTTGAGAAACATTAAAACTAAATGTTTTAAAAAATTATAAAAAGTCTGGTTCAAGTGTTGACTGGTCCAAATATTCCATTGCCAAGTCAAATTTCAATCTTTTAAATTCTAGCTGTTATGAGAATTATCTTACACGCTGCAAACGTCAGTTTACTCGTGATCCCATACAATTTTACTCATTTGTAAACTCGAAGCGTAAATCTTCTGGTTTGCCGTCCTCATTTGTCCTTGGAGGTGAAAAAACTTGCAATGACCAGGATTCCTCTGATCTATTTGCTGATTTTTTTCAATCCACTTATTCTTCTGCTGATCTCTACAGCAACTCATATCCATATTCACTCCCTGATTATGGGTCTATAAATACCCCCAGAGTTACTGCATCCTCTCTGGCTGCAGCCATTAGGACATTGAAATCATCTTTCTCTCCTGGTGCCGATAATATTCCTAGTTGTGTGATTAAAGAGTGCAGTGCTTCTCTTCAGTCACAATTACTAAAATTGTTTAACTTGTCCTTGGATACTTCTGTGTTCCCTTCAATTTGGAAAGAATCTTTCATCATTCCCTTATATAAAAAAGGTGGAAGATCTGATATTTCCAATTATAGAGGCATTGCGAAATTATCTGCTATTCCGAAGTTATTTGAGAAAATTATAACATCGGGCTCACATTTTTAAATCGATTATTCAACCATATCAACATGGCTTTGTTCAAAATCGATCAACGGCCTCTAATTTACTTGAGTTTACTTCGCTTGTTAATGACAGCTTTTCTAAAAAAATGCAAACTGATGTTATTTATACGGACTTCAGTAAAGCATTTGACTCAGTACATCATCACATACTAATTCTTAAGCTTGAACGCTTAGGATTTTCACCCAGTCTTGTGTCTTGGATTTCATCCTATTTAATGGGTAGAACCCAAAGAGTCCTGCTGAGAACAGCTATGTCTAAACTTATATTTGTTTCGTCTGGTGTACCTCAGGGTAGCCATTTGGGTCCATTGTTCTTTTCCCTTTTTATAAATGACCTTCCTAGCTGTATCTCACATTCTACCATATTTATGTATGCTGATGATGTTAAACTTTGCCTTCCCTACTCCAATGCAAATGGTCATCATCACCTTCAAGATGACCTAAATGCATTTCAACTTTGGTGTGTGGAAAACCAGCTGGACTTAAATTGTTCAAAGTGTATGACAATGACCTTCAGTCGTACCGTTCCCCTAATTGCTGATTATAAAATTAGCAATATTTCCTTACGACGCATCTTTACAGTCAAAGATCTTGGTGTGTTCTTTGACTGTAAACTTAACTTTAATCTTCATATTTCTACCATCATTAATGAAGCAAAAAGTGTGCTTGGCTTTATTAAACGTTGATCTAAGGAATTTAATGATCCTTTCACTACCAAGCGCTTATATACTTCGCTTGTGCGTCCTATCTTAGAGTATTGCTCTGTTGTATGGTCTCCGCAGCATAAACTGTATCAAGATCGTATCGAATCGGTCCAAAAACAGTTTCTTCTCTTTGCCTTAAGAGATCTTAGATGGGACAGTAATTTACGATTACCATCTTATCATAGTAGGCTCCAGCTAATTGATCTTCCATCGTTAACCAATCGCAGAACAATTTTAGGAATTGTTTTTCTGCATAAATTGATTAGTGGTGATATTGATTCGTCCTCTCTGTTGGGTCGTCTAAATTTTTCGGTTCCGTCCCGAGCAACTAGACACTATCGTCCGTTTCATTTACCTGTGTGCACTAGGGATTATTCTTTGCACATTGCGTTTCATGTTCTTTGTGTTAATTTTAATAAATATTATCACGTCTTTTCCTTAGAGCTCTCTCTTCCTAAAATAAAAACCTTACTATTAGCTCATCTTAGGGAATTCACTCACGATGCCCAGGCATAATCATTGGTATATATTTTCGTTGCCAATGTTGTGTAATGATTTCTCAATTCTATCCTATTATACTATTTTTTGGCTCTTCTCTTCTCTTTTCTTTTTATTATTTCTTATTCTTATATTTCTTTTAATACCTTCCTTTCTCCTTTTCTAACTAAATCTTTTTTCCTTTACTTTTTAATTTTATTGTTTTCTTTGGTTTTTTAGTTTTTATTTATTTTTATTTTATTACTTTTTTTTTAAATTTATTTATTTTTTCTCTTTAGTTTTAAGAACTATTTTTAATTATTAATTTATTATGTTAAATATAGTTAATTAAACCTACATTTAATTTATTTTTTTAAGCTTTCTTACTAACACTTTTGTTGGGCTCAGCAATCATCGCTTCATTATAATTAAGAGCGGCAGTTCATAGAATATGTTATCATTTAAGAGAATTTGTAACGGAGATCACGCTCTCCCTTTTGCGTTGTGTCTTTCACCCACGCACCGGCTCAGCTTAATCCGCCGGCTCGCGTACATTGTACTTAGTATGCAATTAACTCGTGTTTAGAGCAGATGCAGTGTTAGATTGACTATTACAAACATAGTAGCGGACAGCACGACAGCCTAGTCGCTTGCTCGCGTCTATCACATAAACTCTGTAAACTCTAATAATCGCTAATAAACTAATCATTAAGTGAATTCAATCGTTTAATAATTTAAAGCTATTCGAAAAATCTCGATAGCTCAACATTTGGTGACCCCGACGTGATTTTTTTCTCTTTCGTTTCTTTCTACATATTTACATATATATATTGACAGCATCACATACATACATACACCCGTGAACATAAGCAGTGTATATAGCGATTAGTTGAGTGCCGTTACTTTGCCAATTCGCCAGGCACTCTTTCGTTCGGTCTGCAATACACTGGCGCCCGTAAAAGTAGTACACATGCGAAAACTTCTGCAAATGACAATCTAATAAAGAATCAGCTAATTTCTCAACTATTTCTATGTTTAGTGACTGCGTGTTCTAAAGCTTCAATCTATAAGTGATTAAGTTTGCATAAGCACAGTGTAATTACATGCTTGCCGTTATTCTTCGTTGGCATTGTACTCTTTCGCCACGGCTGCGATACGAGCGCGTCCATAATAATCGTACCGGTGTGCAACAATTCATACGTGTCTATTATTTGAATACCATTTGCCAGTTTATTAAAGTTGCAAGTACTCTGCTCGACAAATACGACTTATTCCAAGTTTGTGTCTGCGCTATAGCATATATACATTTACTTTACTCTTGCAATCACGCTCGCACCAACGACTTTGAACTCTATTCGTGTTACTCTTGCTGTACTCGTCATGGCGAATTTAGATGCTAGTGCAGTTGCTCCCGAAGATCGCGTGCGGTTTTATAAGCTCAAGGTACAGTCGGTGTTTGAACGCGTAAAAAAGCTACAACCCAAGGTCGATTCAGATGCTCTTGCCGATCACAGTGACAGCGTTCTAAATGTTCTACTGGAGCATATCGACAAGCTAAGCCACTCCTTTAGCAAGGCCCATGAAAGTCTAGAGGAGCTCGACTTTACTGAGATGTCCAGCAATTTGCGCACTGACTTTGATGATTTAATAATGGTCATGCAGTCAACAATAATGTCCGAAGTGCAAAGTCGTACTGCTCAAGCGCATCATAGTTCCACGTTTAGTCGTCCAATTGACCCTCCTCTCGCATCCGCTCCCAGATTGCAGCCTGCACCTGCGTTGCCACCATTAAAGCTACCTACGTTCAGCGGTGGATATGCTAATTGGGCTGACTTCTACTCAATGTTTTCCACAATCATTGAAAGTCGGCCAGAAATCAGCAATATGGAAAGACTTCAGCACCTCCGGTCCTGCCTCGATGGCGCAGCGTTGGATACGGTTCGCTCTTTGGAAATTTCTAATGATAATTATACAATTGCCATAAATTTATTAAAGCAGAGATATGATAATCGACGTTTAATCTTCCAGGCCCACATCGTAAGGATCTTAGGTCTCAAAAGAGTAGAAAATGGATCCATAATCAAGCTGCGTGAGCTATCTGACAGCTTCAATGTCCATATGCGTGCGCTCAGTAGTCTGGGTACAACAGAGCAGATAGCCAGTGCCATGATTGCTCAGATACTGCTACAGAAGCTTGATGAGGCCTCACAAGCTAAATGGGAAGAGAAATTGGACAACTCAGAGATGGCTCTTCAGATACCCAGATATGAAGAAGTCTCCTCATTTCTTGAGCTTCGTTGCCGTACTTTGGAATCGATGAAATTTGCTCTTACAAACTATTCGTCAAGTAAGCCGATGAATTCTTGCAGTAAGGTTGCTACCAGTAGATCAGCATTTCTCGTAACCGGCCACAGTACGCACAGTTGCAATTTTTGTAATGATCTTGAGCACACAATCTACAAATGCCCAAGATTCGCAAACTTGTCTCCTAGTCTTCGCCTGAATGAGGTCCGAAAGGCTGGCTTATGTTTGAATTGTCTCAAGGGAGGTCATCAGTCGCGACAATGTGGCTCGCGCAGTTGTCGGGTCTGTGGAGTCAAGCATCATACGCTTCTTCATCTCGGCCACTCCAGCACATCACAGGCAGCAATTCCGCCCCATCAACAATCTTCAACATCAAGAGTACAGACTATCCCTCAGCCCTCAGCACCAGCCACTACTCTCTTATCCAAGGATCTGCACAGCGATGTGCTCCTGGCTACCGCAGTGGTTCTGGCAAGGAATCGGTTTGGCGAGCTTGTTCCTTGTCGTGCACTTTTAGATTCAGGCTCTCAACTACATCTCATTACAGCCAGATTTGCGAATCTCCTGCAACTTAAGAGAACAAAATCGGTGGTATCTGTATGCGGCGTAGGCGACTCCAATGTTGCCATGGATGGTAGCAGCATTTGCCTCACTCTTCAAGCTCATGCATCTGAATATACAACTAGCATAACGGCTATGGTAGCTGCAAATATAACTGGCAGGCAGCCCAGTTCTAATGTGAATACGAGCAATTGGAGCATACCGCACAATATAGTGCTGGCAGATCCAGCTTTCCATAGGCCGCAACGAGTAGATCTGCTTATCGGAGCTAGCCTGTTTTATGATTTGCTCTGTGTGGGACAAATCAAGTTGATGCCTGGATTTCCATTGTTACAGAAGACTCGTCTTGGTTGGGTTGTATCAGGTGGCGAGGCTCGCAACCACAACGCCGTGCTAATAGCTTCAAAGGCACCTTCGGATCCGATTACAGACTCCCGTGCTGATATCAAGTTGGACAGTCTCGTTCGTCGCTTTTGGGAAGTCGAGCGCTGCAGCGATTCCATTGTAAGGTTCAGCAAGGAAGACTCAGACTGCGAAGCGCATTTTGCGAGGTATTACAATCGATTGGCTAGTGGCCAATATACAGTACGCCTGCCTGTTAAGCTTAGTTGCGAGCTTCTTGGAGATTCTTATGAGCAAGCGCGACATCGGTTTCTCAATTTGGAAAAGAAATTGAGTCGTTTGCCGCATATAAGGTCTCAATACTCAGCATTTCTGAAAGAGTATCTTGAACTTGGTCACATGTCACGCGTTCCTCTAAATTCATTCCATCTATGCAGATATTTTCTTCCTCATCACTGCGTTCTGAAGGATGATAGCACAACTACCAAGCTTCGCGTCGTCTTTGATGGATCTGCATCTACAACAACTGGGCATTCGTTGAATGACATTCTAATGTCAGGTCCCGTCATTCAGCCAAAATTAGTCGACATATTATTGCGCTTCCGATCTTATCCAGTTGCACTCACCGGCGATATTTGCAAAATGTATCGTTGCGTGAAAGTACCTGAGCCGGACAGCTATCTACAATGCATTTTATGGAGGAATTCCCCAGATGATGAGTTGGAAGTTTTCAGGCTTGATACGGTAACATATGGAACAAAACCAGCGTCATTTTTGTCTGTGCGCGCCATGCATCAGCTTGCCGTAGATGAAAGGAACGCATTCCCAGTCGGGTCCGACGTATTGCTTCGCGATTTCTATGTTGATGATTTGATTAGTGGAGGAAATTCAGTCGAAGAAGCAAAACTTGTTATGCAAGAGACAGCTGGAATCTTGGCTTGTGGGAAGTTTAAATTGAGGAAGTGGTGTTCAAGCCATCCCATGGTACTGGACGGCGTAACAGACTGCGACAAGGAATCGCTCATTAGGTTCAATGATGGCAGCGACATTACAAAGACACTTGGCCTTGCATGGGATCCGGCATCTGATCAACTTCTTTTCTCATATCTAGCCCTGAATTCAGCCTCTAAGCCCTCCAGGCGCTCTGTTCTCTCGTCTATTGCTAGGTTTTATGATCCCCTCGGCCTGGTCGGCCCAGTAATAACGAAGGCTAAAATCTTCTTGCAACAACTCTGGAGGCATAAACTTGATTGGGACGAGAGTCTCCCGTCTGCATGTCACACTGCATGGCTAGACATTTGCAGCAACTTTGGCAATGGTCTTAGTAGTGCATTTCCCAGGCTATCATTAATACCAGGATCGAAGGTTGAGGTCCATGGATTCTGCGATGCCAGCATCGAGGCATACGGAGCTTGCATTTATATTGTATCCAGGGGTCAGCATACCATCAGCAGGTTGCTTTGCTCTAAGTCTCGAGTTGCGCCTCTAAAAACGCTCACGGTTCCCAAGCTGGAACTATGCGGGGCAGAGTTGCTTGCGCGTCTAATGAATGAAGTGGCTCGCTTAGGCATTTTCGCAGGCGAGTTTCATTGTTGGTCTGACTCTACTGTTGCGCTTTCTTGGATCAATGACGAGCCCGGACGATTTAACGTTTTTGTTTCAAATCGCATCGCCACGATACAAGATCTCACATCAGCAATGGAATGGCACTATATACCTACAACACTGAATCCCGCGGATATATTATCTCGGGGTGCATTGCCCTCGGATTTAAATGCATCATTACATTGGTTCAACGGTCCAGGTTTCCTCTGTAAGCCCAGATCTCAGTGGCCAGTCTCAGCACTTCCAGAAAGAACTTCAATTGAGCGTCGAAGAACTGTGCTTCTTGTAAAGGACGCAGTCCATGATGTCTCTATGGACTGCAAGTTTGTGAATTCCTTCGGCCGCTTGCAGCGTACGTTTGCATACGTATCAAAGTTTATTAAAAAAAGTCATGGTCCAGGAATAACCCTAGCAGACATCCGGAACGGCACTCATATACTGTTAAGAATGATTCAACGAACACATCTCTCAGACGACATAAATGCTCTTCGAAATAAAGGAATGGTTCCGTCATCCAGCAGTCTAGCCTCGCTGTCACCGTTCCTTGATGAGATTGGGCTGCTACGTGTCGATGGTCGTCTCAAAAACTCAACTTTAAATTTCGATAGTCGCCATCCAATTATTTTGCCCAAAGTTCATCCAGTAACTAGAGCCATCATAATGCATTTCCATCAGCGAAACTTGCACGCTGGTCCCCGAGCAGTGCTTGCGTTGGTTCGTTCCCAATATTGGCCAATTGGAGGTAGAAAAACTGTAGCCAGTGTAATTCAGAGATGCGTAATTTGCTTTCGTGCAAGGCCTCGACTCGTTGAACACATAATGGCAGATCTACCCAAGGATCGAGTCAACGGCTATCGGGTCTTTGGAGTGACTGGAGTTGACTTTTGCGGACCCTTCTTTTACAAGCCTGAGTCACGAAATAAGGCGCCTGTGAAATGCTACGTTTGTGTGTTTATTTGTTTTGCTACGAAGGCTATTTGGTTGGAGTTAGTCAAGGATTTAACTACCGCGGCATTTTTGCATGCACTTCAACGTTTCATATGCACCAGAGGAAAGCCAAGTCAAATCTGGTCGGATAACGCCACAAACTTTCTTGGTGCCCGCAACCAGCTTCAGGAGTTGAAGCGTCTATTTCTGTCAGACACCCACCAGAAGGCTGTGAAGGATTTCTGTTTGGCAGACTCAATCGAATGGCATTTCATCCCTCCACGATCGCCTCACTTTGGTGGCTTGTGGGAGGCTGCAGTGAAGACAGCGAAGCATCATTTTTACCGATGTGTTGGGTCCTCCGTCCTAACTTACGATGAGCTTCGCACACTGGTTTGCAACATCGCTGCTGTCGTTAATTCACGCCCTTTAGTTTCGATTTCAGAGCACCCATCAGACATAGACGTGTTGACTCCTGCGCATTTCCTCAACGGTGGCCCTCCTTCGTCCTTCAGTGAGCCAAACCTGACAGGGCTCAATTTTAATCGTTTGGATGCTTGGCAGCGCGTAAGCTATCTCCAGCAGGTGTTCTGGACTCGTTGGCGGGACGAATATCTCAACTTGTTACAACAGCGAGTGAAATGGAGAACCTCCAAACCTGGCTTGGCTATTGGCAACATAGTTCTTGTGAAGGATGAGAATCTACCTTCACTTAAGTGGCCACTAGCCAGAATAATCGAACTTATCCCTGGAAGTGATGGCGTTGCACGGGTAGCCCTACTAAAAACTGAAGCTGGCGAGATAAGAAGAGCTACAAATAAGCTGTGCTTGCTGCCCCTTAAGGATTCTGTTGAAGACTAAGTCTTCAACGGGGGGAGGATGTTGGGCTCAGCAATCATCGCTTCATTATAATTAAGAGCGGCAGTTCATAGAATATGTTATCATTTAAGAGAATTTGTAACGGAGATCACGCTCTCCCTTTTGCGTTGTGTCTTTCACCCACGCACCGGCTCAGCTTAATCCGCCGGCTCGCGTACATTGTACTTAGTATGCAATTAACTCGTGTTTAGAGCAGATGCAGTGTTAGATTGACTATTACAAACATAGTAGCGGACAGCACGACAGCCTAGTCGCTTGCTCGCGTCTATCACATAAACTCTGTAAACTCTAATAATCGCTAATAAACTAATCATTAAGTGAATTCAATCGTTTAATAATTTAAAGCTATTCGAAAAATCTCGATAGCTCAACATTTTTTTTTTTTTTTTTTTTTTTTTTTTTTTTTTTTTTTTTTTTTTTCAAAAAAAAAAAACTTTTCTTTTTTTCTAATCTTTTTATTATATTATTTTTTTTTATTTTTTTACTCAAACTTTCTTTTCATAGCTTCAATAAGTATTCTTTCAATGACTCATATCATTGGCTGTGAGACGTGGGCATAGTGGCCGGACTGGCAAATAAATTTTATACCCCCATCGGGTTGGTGTTACTATTGAAATCATATCCTGTACTTTGGTATAGGCTTTTTATACCCTGAACCCATTGAAAATGGGAAATCAGGGTATAATGGTTTTGTTAAAAGTATGTAACAGGGAGAAGGAGGCGTGGCAGACCCCACAAAGTATATATATTCTTGATCAGGGCGACAAACTGAATCGATTTAGCCATGTCCGTCTGTCCGTCTGTCCGTCTGTCCGTATGTATGAACGCGTCGATTTCTGAAGATATAGAAGCTAGAGACTTCAACTTTTTTTTAAAATGCTCGTATATAGCGCGCGCATATCGAGTTTATCACTAAAAATCGATAACTCATCCCGTTATTTTTTTATCGATCAAAAACCTTATCGAAAACCAGTTATAAAATTATATCTCCTACACCTTTAGAGCTAAAGTCTCCAAATTTTAAATGTAGACTCGACTGCACGTGATAGAATTTCGGTTTTTGTTATAATTCACCCCCACCCCTATATCCACCCCCTTACCCTCATCTCTGTAAAAGGCGTATTTCAAATACTAGAGACTTGAGCTTTGGCAATTATACGCATAGTAATGATAAAACCACAATCTGAAAGTTTCATGGAGAACGTACGTCCAGAAAAAAAGTTATTAAACAATTAAGTTCCCATAGTAAGCCCACACTGCAGCCCATGCCTGTTAATGCGTGCGTGCCTATGGGTGTCTATGTATGTGTTTGCGTGTGTGTGTGTGTGTGTTTGTTTAAGCTGAATGACACTAAAAATTATTGAAATGGCTGTTGCTCGGAGGGTTCAGGGTATCTCGTAGTCGAGCAGTCTCGACTAGAGCTTTCTTACTTGTTTAAATTAAAATTGACTCTCGTTTTTGTCAATAGCTTTAAGAAATAAATAAATACACTGTTTTGTTGATGCGGACTGGGCTGGCGACAGTAACGATCGGAAGTCGTTTACGGGTTGGTCATTCTACCTTGCTGGAGCAGCAGTCTCTTGGGAGTCAAAGAAGCAGAATTTGGTCGCCCTCAGTAGTACAGAGGCCGAGTACGTGGCACTTTCTACAGCAGCCAAGGAGGCGGTATACGTTAGAAAACTGGTCAACGAAATGGGACTCGGGCCGATGACAAAGGTTCTGATTTATAGTGATAATCAGAGCGCACAATGCCTTGCTAAAGATGCAAAATATCATTCACGTAGCAAGCATATTGAAATAAAATACCATTTTGTAAGGGAAATGTACAAGAATAAAGTTATTGATATAAAGTACATTCCCACAGATGAAATGAAAGCAGATGTATTGACGAAGAATTTAAGTAAAGTCAAGCATGAGAAATTTACTGAAATGTTAGGTTTAAAATGAAACATTTTTGTAAAATAGACATCGCGTTGAGGAGGAGTGTTAAAATTATGTATGTAAGCACCGCTGAATGTCTATTTCTTTTGCTAACATTATTCTCATGCTAAGTTCTGTTAATTGTAACGGAGGTTCATCCGTGTATGCTTTAAGTTCATTTTCGGCTGCCTGCGCTGCAGCATATATTCATTTTGTATTTTTAGTCTCTAATAAACCTCTGAATCGAATAGTTTAAATAAATAAAAATTTAATAATTAGATAGCTAACAAAAATAAAACAAAAAAAAAAAGCCGCCCGCCATATACCCCATATTTCTACACTTCACAGCTGACACCACCACGCAGAAAGCGCTTTCGACGCGGGAGTAAAACAAACTTTATGTGTTTAACCCTATGCGCCCCTATCCCCAATGATATGAATTGAAAAAAAAAAATTTAATAAAAAGAAAAATTAAAGTTTGTTTAAATAAACTGAAAAAAAATAAAAAATTTTTTATATTAGAAAAATATTTAAAAAAAAAACAATGAATAAAAATTTTGTTTCTTTCTTTTACTTTGCTGTTATCCATTATATTATTTTTATGTGAATCTATTTGTGTTTATACATATGCAGCAAATATAAACATAAATATAAAGAAGAAATCAAAACAAATAAAATACACTGAGAAAAAAAAGATGATGAATAAAATTTAAATTAAATAGATAGAAAGAATTTAGGGTAAATAAATAATAATAATATAAATAAAAATATTTTTTTTACAATTTTCAATAAAACTATATATGTATACAAAAATTTAAATAAATAAAAATGAAAATATATATAAAAAAATATTTGAAGATAAATGATAGAATAAATAAATGATAGACAAATTTTGATTAGATAAATACGATCGGCAGAAAAAAAAAATCAATAAACGTATATCTGTAAATGAAGTTTAAAAATTGATTTTGAATAAAGATGAAGTTAGTTAGCATTGCAAGCATTTATATATATAAGTTTTGTATATTAGCTCTAAGAACATTATTTTTTTGAGTCTGCGTACTCAACAATAAATTTGAAAAAATAATTGAATTCAACAAGTTACAGTTATTGAGAAGGAATCATGAAATTTTAAAAGTCAAGTAAATTTGGTTATATATTGGGGTAGGAAGTCGTCAGATTTTTTTCCCCTTCACTTCGGTCATGTGGACCATCTTTAGGGATCTTAACAATTAAAATTTGTATTCGGAGATTTGAGAGGTAACAAAGAACCCCCCACACTCCCGAATGAGCTAAAGGACCAGAAGATCCCGCCCGTTATCTCTAAATCTATGACTAGCTCTATGCATTATCTGAATGTTGGCGCCCGACCAGGGACAGGGAATGCATAGAGCCAAAGCAGTGCTTTTATCAGCATATACAGCACTCGTCGGCCTTTATACACACCACAACTAGAACGTTACAAATTTTATGGCGCCCAACGTGGGGCACTGAGGAGCGTTAATCTTATGCTTTTTATACCCTGAACCCATTGAAAATTTGTTGAAATGTATGTAACAGGCAGAAGGAGGCGTGGCAGACCCCACAAAGTATATATATTCTTGATCAGGGCGACGAACTGAGTCGATTTAGCCCTGTCCGTCTGTCTGTCCGTCTGTCCGTCTGTCCGTCCGTCCGTCTGTCCGTCTGTCCGTATGTTTGAACGCGTCGATTTCAGAAGATATAGAAGCTAGAGATTTCAACTTTTTTTAAAATGCTCGTATATAGCACGCGGATATCGAGTTTATCACTAAAAATTGATAACTCATCTCGTTATTTTTTTATCGATCAAAAACCTTATCGAAATGCAGTTATAAAATTATATCTCCTACGTCTTTAGAGCTAGAGTATCCAAATTTTAAATGTAGATTGATGTACGTTATAGATTTTCGATTTTTGTTCAATTTCACCCCCCACCATTATATCCACCCCCTCATCCATAAGTTTGTAAAAGGCGTATTTCAAATACTAGAGACTTGAGCTTTGGCAATTATACGCATAGTAATGATAAAACCACAATATGAAAGTTTCATGGAGAACGTACGTCCAGAAAAAAAGTTATTAAACAATTAAGTTCCTATAGTAAGCCCACACTGCAGCCCATGCGTGCGCGCCTATGGGTGTCTATGTATGTGTGTTTGCGTGTGTATGTGTGTGTTTGTGTAAGCAGAGAGACGCTAAAAATGATCGAAATGGCTGTTGCTTGGAGGGTTCAGGGGATCTCGTAGTCGAGCACTCTCGACTAGAGATTTCTTACTTGTTGTACATCGATTTCATCGTGAGGTATTGAGCGTAGTAGTCTTTGAAGATTATATGCTTTCAGTGTACCGACTCCAATTACTTTTATACAAAGCTAGTAGCCGCATATTTTATATTGTAAATATCCGATACGCTAACGATAGTTAGTTAGATAGTTCGTCTATAGAGTGGTAAATTAAATGCAGTTGTTTTGACTGAGAGCGGTTGCATTGCCGACAACGCATTTTATTTACAAGCACACTCATTTAAACACAAACAAAACAATCGGAATTAAGATCTGTTTTCACAATAGCTCGGTTGTTTTCGATAACCTTTTATATCTTTATTGAAGTACATGTGACTTAAAGAATATAGGTCCGCTTCTGAAATCTTGTGTATTTAGCTAAGATTGGATACCCTGCCGAATATGGATACCCTATAATTTTCAAGATAATATGACAATAAATTTATAATCGGGTTTTCATTCCCGATAATAAAAGTTGGTCGATGTGGTACATTAATGTTGTAATTAGTACATTACTTCATTGATGAATGTTGCTTCGTCAATTTGACATCGGATGTTAGATGCAATAGCCCAGTGTGTATTTCTTATGTGCTTATACCAGAACTTAAAAAAAAATATGGAATTGACTTCCTCCCCATTTATATTAACCAAAACAATTCATTATTAACTTTGAATTAGAAAAATTTATATTTTTTCGCAAATTTTATAGGAGGTTTTTTTTAGAACTGTTTTGAGGTAGTAGTTGAAGCCACTATGCCTCTTGCTCGTAGTCCGCAACGTAATTCCGCATCTCCTAATCAAATTCTAAGATCACCAATGGGTTTACAGTCTCCCACATGCAGACCATTTCAACGACTTTATATTGATATTCAAGGACCACATCCCAGAACTAAAAGTGGTACTATAGCATTTTAGCAAATTTAGCAAACCAGTGTCCTTTAAGGAGGGTCAGGAGGTTTTCAGAAGAAACTTTAGTCTCAGTAAATTTTCACAAAATTTTAATTTAATGCGAAGTTAACACCGCAATTCGTTAAATGCCGAATTAAAAGGCTAGGCAATAGCTTCTATATTTTGGAAAATTTACAAGGCAAAGAAGTTGGAACTTATCATACATTCGTATCTGATTCCCGCTAATCTTCTAACTATCGTATCAGATTATCGTGTATGTAATGGTCGTAGCAGAGATATTGTACATAAATAATTGCAGTGCATATCATTCGCGACAAATGTGTCGCCTGCACTGCAATGACCGCTGAGCTTCCCAAAAGGCGAGCCTCGAGAGCGAGCTTTTGAGAGAAACTCTAAAAGCTTTGGGACTCAGCGGCCGAATTGCACCCATCTTCGCTTCTCACTTTCCAAGAAGAGGAAGAGCGGAGACTGGAATGTGGGACTATAAAAAGAGTCACATGGGTCAAATAGTTCTTTTCCGGCATCACGAGATCATCAAGTCAAAATTTGGTTGTGCTGTAAATTTAAAAGTATTAACCTTATAACTAAACCAAAAAAATAAAAGCAAAATTTTGACAAAATAAAACTCACGAACCCAAAGATTAAGCAAGTGCAAACGATCGCGTTTGATTTTTTTGGCATTAAATTCAATTGAATTTGCAGCGCGCAGCTGCCGGTCTCAAAATATATGTTAGATATACATATATACATTTATTTTATATATATACATATATATATATATAAAAAAAAATTTTAAAAAAAAAAAAAAAAAAAAATAAAAAAAAATTTTTTTTTTTCTGTGGACTTTTATCCATTTTCTTCTTATTAGATACCCTAACTTCACGCCAGCAAGGGTAACCTTGAAGAGCGGAAGTTAGGGTACTATAAGCCGGCAGAGCAGCATAACGCCTAAGCGACGGGGGAGAGGAAGGGCAGCATCAAAAGAAAAAAACACGAAAAAAACCCAACAAAATAGAAAAAAATTTAGTGCGCGAAACACATAAAACCAAAAAAAAAACAAAAAAATCCCAGAAGAACAAAAACTGTGTAAAATTATGCATATATACGATATATGCAAAACTGAAAACGTAGAAAAAACAAGTAAGAAAACTCTAGTCGAGAGTGCTCGACTACGAGATCCCCCTGAACCCTTCAAGCAACAGCCATTTCAATCATTTTTAGCGTCTCTCTGCTTACACAAACACACACATACACACGCAAACACACATACATAGACACCCATAGGCGCGCACGCATGGGCTGCAGTGTGGGCTTACTATGGGAACTTAATTGTTTAATAACTTTTTTTCTGGACGTACGTTCTCCATGAAACTTTCAGATTGTGGTTTTATCATTACTATGCGTATAATTGCCAAAGCTCAAGTCTCTAGTATTTGAAATACGCCTTTTACAAACTTATGGGTGAGGGGGTGGATATAAGGGTGGGGGGTGAAAATGAACAAAAATCGAAATTCTATAACGTACATATCAATCTACATTTAAAATTTGGATACTCTAGCTCTAAAGATGTAGGAGATATAATTTTATAACTGCATTTCGATAAGGTTTTTGATCGATAAAAAAATAACGGGATGAGTTATCGATTTTTAGTGATAAACTCGATATCCGCGTGCTATATACGAGCATTTTAAAAAAAAGTTGAAGTCTCTAGCTTCTATATCTTCTGAAATCGACGCGTTCAAACATACGGACAGACGGACAGACGGACAGACGGACAGACGGACGGACGGACAGACGGACAGACGGACAGACAGACGGACAGGGCTAAATCGACTCAGTTCGTCGCCCTGATCAAGAATATATATACTTTATGGGGTCTGCCACGCCTCCTTCTGCCTGTTACATACATTTCAACAAAAACATTATAACCTGATTTCCCATTTTCAATGGGTTCAGGGTATAAAAAAGAAAAAATTAATCACACAGTTAATACCCTTTAACGAAAACTTAACGATAATGTTTAAATAAATCAATAAATGTTGAAATAAATTAAAATTCAATAATTAGATAGCTAACAAAAATAAAACAAAACAAGTAAGAAAGCTCTAGTCGAGACTGCTCGACTACGAGATACCCTGAACCCTCCGAGCAACAGCCATTTCAATCATTTTTAGTGTCTTTCAGCTTACATACACAGACACCCATAGGCACGCACGCATTAACAGGCATGGGCTGCAGTGTGGGCTTACTATGGGAACTTAATTGTTTAATAACTTTTTTTGTGGACGTACGTTCTTCATGAAACTTTCAGATTGTGGTTTTATCATTACTATGCGTATATTTGCCAAAGCTCAAGTCTCTAGTATTTGAAATACGCCTTTTACAGAGATGATGGTAAGGGGGTGGATATAGGGGTGGGGGGTGAATTATAACAAAAATCGAAATTCTATCACGTGCAGTCGAGTCTACATTTAAAATTTGGAGACTTTAGCTCTAAAGGTGTAGGAGATATAATTTTATAACTGGTTTTCGATAAGGTTTTTGATCGATAAAAAAATAACGGGATGAGTTATCGATCTTTTGTGATAAACTCGATATGCGCGCGCTATATACGAGCATTTTAAAAAAAAAGTTGAAGTCTCTAGCTTCTATATCTTCAGAAATCGACGCGTTCATACATACGGACAGACGGACAGACGCTTTCGACGCGGGAGTAAAAGCAAACTTAAACCCTATGCGCCCCTATCCCCAATGATATGAATTGAAAAAAAATTTAATAAAAGAAAAATTAAAGTTTGTTTAAATAAACTGAAAAAAAATATATTAAAAAAATATTTAAAAAAAACAATGAATAAAAATTTTGTTTCTTTCTTTTACTTTGCTGTTATCCATTATATTATTTTTATGTGAATCTATTTGTGTTTATACATATGCAGCAAATATAAACATAAATATAAAGAAGAAATCAAAACAAATAAAATACACTGAGAAAAAAAAGATGATGAATAAAATTTAAATTAAATAGATAGAAAGAATTTAGGGTAAATAAATAATAATAATATAAATAAAAATATTTTTTTTTACAATTTTCAATAAACCTATATATGTATACATAAATTTAAACAAATAAAAATGCAAATAAATATAAAAAAATATTTGAAAATAAATGATAGAATAAATAAATGATAGAACAATTTTGATTAGATAAATACGATCGGCAGAAAAAAAAATTCAATAAACGTATATCTGTAAATGAAGTTTAAAAATTGATTTTGAATAAAGATGAAGTTAGTTAGCATTGCAAGCATTTATATATATAAGTTTTGTATATTAGTTCTAAGAACATTATTTTTTTGAGTCTGCGTACTCAACAATAAATTTGAAAAAATTAATGAATTCAACAAGTTACAGTTATTGAGAAGGAATCATGAAATTTTAAAAGTCAAGTAAATTTGGTTATATTTTGGGGTAGGAAGTCGTCAGATTTTTTTCCCCCTTCACTTCGGTCATGTAGACCATCTTTAGGGATCTTAACAATTAAAATTTGTATTCGGAGATTTGAGAGGTAACAAAGAACCCCCGCACACTCCCGAATGAATCTTTCAGTGTACCGACTCCAAAATGGGGCATACTAGACTCGAGTTTACTTTTATACAAAGCTAGTAGCCGCATATTTTATATTGTAAATATCCGATACGCTCAAGATAATATGACAGTAAATTTATAATCGGGTTTTCATTCTTGATATTAAAAGTTGGTCGATGTGGTACAATAATGTTGTAATTAGTACATTACTTCATTGATGAATGTTGCTTCGTCAATTTGACATCGGATGTTAGATGCAATATCCCACTGTGTATATCCTTATGTGCTTATACCAGAAATTAAAAAAAAATATGGAATTGACTTCCTTCCCATTTATATTAACCAAAAAAATTCATTATTAACTTTAAATTAGAACAATTTATAGTTTTTCCAAATTTTATAGGAGGTTTTTTGTAGAACTGTTTTGAGGTAGTAGTTGAAGCCACTATGCCTCTTGCTCGTAGTCCGCAACGTAATTCCGCATCTCCTAATCAATCTCTAAGATCACCAATGGGTTTACAGTCTCCCACATGCAGACTATTTCAACGACTTTATATTGATATTCAAGGACCACATCCCAGAACTAAAAGTGGTACTATAGGCTTCTTGATTGTTCTAGACCATTTTAGCAAATTTAGCAAACCTCCTTAAAGGACGGTCAGGAGGTTTTCAGAAGAAACTTTAGTCTCAGTAAATTTTCACAAAATTTTAATGCGAAGTTAGCACCGCAATTCGTTAAATGCCGAATTAAAAAGAGGCTAGGCAATAGCTTCTATATTTTGGAAAATTTACAAGGTAAATAAGTTGGAACTTATCATAGATTCGTATCTCATTCCCGCTAATCTTTTAATTATCGTATCAGATTATCGTGTATGTAATGGTCGTAGCAGAGATATTGTACATAAATATTGCAGTGCATATTATTCGCGACAAATGTGTCGCCTGCACTGCAATGACCGCTGAGCTTCCCAAAAGGCGAGCCTCGAGAATGAGCTTTTGAGAGAAACTCTAAAAGCTTTGGGACCAAGAAGAGGAAGAGCGGAGACTGGAATGTGGGACTATAAAAACAAGTAAGAAAGCTCTAGTCGAGACTGCTCGACTACGAGATACCCTGAACCCTCCGAGCAACAGCCATTTCAATAATTTTTAGTGTCATTCAGCTTAAACAAACACACACACACACGCAAACATATACATAGACACCCATAGGCACGCACGCATTAACAGGCATGGGCTGCAGTGTGGGCTTACTATGGGAACTTAATTGTTCAATAACTTTTTTTGTGGACGTACGTTCTTCATGAAACTTTCAGAATGTGGTTTTATCATTACTATGCGTATATTTGCCAAAGCTCAAGTCTCTAGTATTTGAAATACGCCTTTTACAGAGATGAGGGTAAGGGGGTGGATATAGGGGTGGGGGGTGAATTATAACAAAAATCGAAATTCTATCACGTGCAGTCGAGTCTACATTTAAAATTTGGAGAATTTAGCTCTAAAGGTGTAGGAGATATAATTTTATAACTGGTTTTCGATAAGGTTTTTGATCGATAAAAAAATAACGGGATGAGTTATCGATCTTTTGTGATAAACTCGATATGCGCGCGCTATATACGAGCATTTTAAAATAAAGTTGAAGTCTCTAGCTTCTATATCTTCAGAAATCGACGCGTTCATACATACGGACAGACGGACATGGCTAAATCGATTCAGTTTGTCGCCCTGATCAAGAATATATATACTTTGTGGGGTCTGCCACGCCTCCTTCTCCCTGTTACATACTTTTAACAAAACCATTATACCCTGATTTCCCATTTTCAATGGGTTCAGGGTATAAAAAAGCCGTCCGCCACATACCCACAGACACCCCACATACATACACAGAAAGCGCTTTCGACGCGGGAGTAAAAGCAAACTTAAACCCTATGCGCCCCTATCCCCAATGATATGAATTGAAAAAAAAAATTTAATAAAAGAAAAATTAAAGTTTGTTTAAATAAACTGAAAAATATTTAAAAAAAAAAACAATGAATAAAAATTTGTTGTTTCTTTCTTTTACTTTGCTTTTATCCATTATATTTGTTGGGCCAAATTCACTTATCTTCTTGTTTAACTTGAATTTTATACCTATATTTTTACATTTGGGTTCACCCTAATTACTCTCCTCTCTTGCGTTGTAAACTCTCATTACTTGCATTATTTCGCCTAGCTCTAAGCAAGCTGCGCTTGCTCATACGTTTGTACTTTTAGTGTATATCAAGAACTCCACGAATAAACGTTGCACCTACGATGTGCTGAATTTCATATACGGCTCATTTGTTTAGTTAGAACAGCACCCCCATACTCTGAACTCATGCTAGACAGAAAAACGCTTCTGATCTTACATTTTGGCGCCCAACGTGGGGCCCTGCTGTTCAAGTTTCGTGTAACGCATTTGGAGTTATAATTTGGCTTATGTACAGACATATTCTGCATACATACATCTGTGCATAAGTGGGATACATATATCAACATACAAGCAATTAGCTGTGCATACACTCGCTTGCCTTGCTATTCGCACCGGTCATTCGCTTTGGTTGACTTCGCTGTCGCTCTGCGACCCCCGCCGTCGCATCACCGAGTCATCTTCTTCGTTTCGTCAATCTCTCGCAGCAACAGCAGCTTCTGCTTCGCAATCTTCGTCACTTCGCTGTCCCTACGATCCCCCCGCGATCACAAGCAGCAAGTTATCGGCAGTGCGCTTGCTATCATATTCGTCAAATTAGAAATACATAAATGCAGTTAATCACAAATGCACTTATATACATACGCACCAACTGTACTGAGAGTCGTCGCTGGAATTACTCTTCTTCTCGCTTGATATTGTATGCGCTCAGTTGAGATGAAAACTCATCGTCAAATATTCTGCAAGCATTTGAGTGGAATTCGTCTCATACATTGTTCGTCGCTCTTATATTCTACACGCAGCATTAAGTGCTCAGTTGAGTGAAATTTGTCTCCATATACATTTTTTCTTCGGGCAAATAAATGTTTGCGTAATTTGGGTTTACCTCTGGCAGCAATTTGATCATAGTTTATTCAAATAAACCCTAAAGTTGTTGTGGATCGAATCATGTCTCTAGAGAGACCTTAAAACACAGCGTGCGAATACTCGCCGGAATATTAGCCGCATTCGTAATGTTGTCGATCCCAAACTAAGAGAAGGGAAATCTGCACCAGTTCAAGCTGAATTAAAGTGTCGCTTGGAAATTTTGGAAGCTTACTTTAAGCAAGCAATGGTATTGCAGACTCAAATTGAAAAGGAATGTTCGACCGATACAGGACGCACCGAATTGGAGGAGCTGTATGTAGAAGTAAAGGTTTGCATTACAGAGCAACTCACGGAGGATATACACGAATCAACGTTCGCTGCGGTATCTGGGCCCACATTCTTATCGTCGGCCAAGCTGCCCAGACTTGCGTTACCTACATTTGATGGCAAATATGCGGACTACAAGAATTTTAGCGTACTATTCAATCAAATGGTGGATCAACAGAACAGCTTATCAAACATCGAGAAGTTTAATCAACTGATCAGCTGCTTAAAGGGACCA